>JAPKLY010000845.1:22549-43347 GCA_026898435.1 Prunella vulgaris | reverse complement strand
GATTTTGGTCAGGTGCACAACCATTCTATCAATTTTAGTAATTTTTTATAGTAAAAAAATGTAATTTATAAATATTATGAATAATATGTATTTAAAAAATATATTAAAATTTGTGTTTTCCAATTCTTTATAAAAATAATTAAAAAAATTTGAATTTTTTATTTATTATTATATGAGTATGTTAAAAGAAAAAAGAAAATATTTTATACGAATAATTTATAACTATTAAAAAATAAAACAATAAATTATAAGATTTAGCCATTGAATGATAGTAACAAAAGAGGATTAAATAAATAAAATCAAAAAATAATATTGCATAAGATTTATTTTGTTACGATTAAAAAAATAAAAAAATAACGCAAAAATTTATAATATGCACTCAAGTGTATAGGATGTACCTTGATTATAATTTTAATTTTAATTTTAATTTTATTTTTCAAAAACACATAGTACACGTCGTACTATGTGTCTTTTAGCAACTAATTATTAATGAGTTGTTCTTAGGGTATTACTTAAACTTGTTTTTGAGGTGCTAGTGAGTTATTTTTGATCTATTATTAATTTGTTCTTCTGGTATTATAGAATTGTACTTGGGGTATTAGTGAGTTTTTATTGAAGCATTACTTAAACTTGTTCATAGGGTATTGTTGTGTTGTTCTTGAGGTATTCTTGAGTTAATGTTCTTGAGATATTATTTAGACTTGTTTTTGGGGTATTACTACTTTGTTCTTCGGATATTATAGATGTGTTCCTGGGGTATTTGGTTAGTTGTTGTTGGGGTATTAATGAGTTATTCCTGGGGTATTACTAACTATTTTTTTTATATTATTCAGTTATTCTTCGTATATTATAAATTGTTTTTTGGGTATAAACATTTATTAATTTATATATTAAGTTTAGGATCTTGTTATATATAACATTGGGTACAACTCAAATGTTTTTCTGGTAATAATAAATCATTATTTGGGTATTACCCCTTAATTAAGTTACATATTTGTTGTGGCAAGAAATATACAATTTTGGGCCTCAACCGGAATTTACCTATAATTTGACGGAATTACCTCAATGTAATCAAAAGGGCTTATAGGACTTTTACTCATATTAGGGTTGACCCCTTTAAATAGAGGGTCTCCCCTCACATTTGTAGAGAGTGTCTCTCATCCTCACCTCCCGTGGTGCTGTGTTCTTACGTTATTCATTTTATCGATTAATTGTCCTAAAACTCGTAAAATCGTTAAAAACAATTGGCATCGTCTGTGGGAAATGACTGGGAATCACCTACGTTTCTCTCCCAAAAATTTTCTATAATTCTTGTCGATCTTCAAATCTTCAACATTTTTTCAGCACTTTAATGGTATTCTCAGCTGGAATTTTTTGGGGTTTTTTCAAGCCATTTACAGGCCAACGGTGGTAAGAACTACAACAAGGATCAATTGATTCAAGCTGCCCCCAAGCCATTAATGGAGTTGGGAACCCAGAAATTGGAAAAAGACATCATTGCAGGAACACCCAATTGCAAACCCAGATGAAAAAACTAAGTTTTTTTCAATTTTCTAAGTGATGTTGCTTAGATTTCAGAATCAATTTGTTGTTTTTCTTTATGTTTTGCAACGGTGATGAATATCCATGGCATATTTGAGAAACAAAATGCTTTTTCTGTAAAGTAGTTACAAATATACAAAACTCAGATTTAAAAATTAAGGGCTGTAGATTAAAAGTTGAAAACCTCAGGGATGCATGTGCAAATGGATTGGAAGCCTACTTTTATATACATGCATTTTTCTATATTTGATTAAATTTTGTGCTGGATATTAAAAAAAATAAATTGAAAGCTATCTTTCTTGCATCTTTTATATACGTATATGTGCAAAGTGCATGCGCTATCTACTAATGTGTATTTATTAAAAAAAAATTATACATGTTTGTTATGAAAATATGTATAATTTTAGTAGAGAGCTGACCTTAATATTATGAATTTAAGAAACTTATTGAACATAAAATGTTCAATAACACCCAATATTTGTTAGACTGTGAATTATGTTTGGGTAGAGGGCACCCAATATTTGCTCTTTTTGAATGAGTATGTACTGATTGGATCTTGTTTAAGCAATTAAATACTCTGCCTTAAAATGTTCCATAAATTAATTATGGTTATCATTTAGAATAAATGACGTCTACCATCATAATTAAAAGAAAAATCGGGGATTTCATTCCAAGAGTATTTAAGACCCAAATCTTTTTCTCAGAATTACATTTGTCGAAACTTTTATAGGGACACGAAATGTCACCGTATGATGGTTGTTAACCACCTAATTTGTTCTACCGGCCCAAGAAGGGGAACAATGAGGGGATATCAATCAGACTAGGTTCAATAAACTAGGAATTTTAGATATTACAATTGATTTTGACACCTACCAGTTATACTATCGCAGTAATCAACCCAAGCATGTGCTGTGGTAGTAGGAACATGGATCCTAGTCCATTATGATTTATATTAGATATTAATTCGTACTCTTCTGATGAGGTCGTTTGAGTATGTGAAAATAATGGAGACAGAATAAATTAAAGGTAATGTTTATTTTTACTGTTGAATATCAATCATCGGAATATGTGTTTTAATTATTGTCCATTTTATTTCTTAATTTCTCTAAATTGAAATGAATAATCTGTCGTTGAGATTTGATATGGAAACAAACAAATTGGTTGGGCGAAACTTTCTTGATTGGCACCACAACATGCATTTAGTGCTGAGACAAGAAAAAATTGAGTACGTGTTGGACATGTCAATCACCGAAACCCCAGACGTTAGTACTTCTGAGGCTACAATGTTTGACACTGCAACTCAGATGATGTACGAAGAAGATGCAAAATAGGCGCAGTGTATTATGTTGCTTCGGATGAACCCAGAGCTTCAGAGGCAACATGACAAAATGGATCCCTATGAAATGCTGAAACACCTAAAGGATCTCTTTGCATCTGAATCTCGCTCGGAGAAATATGAGGTCATGAGAGATCTATTTAGGTGTTGAATGCCTAAACGGGGGATGGTTTCACCTATTGTAGTGAAGATGATATGGCTAATCGAGAAACTGGCATCCCTAGACATTAAACTAGGGGACGATGTTTCTATTTATGCTATTCTTCAGTCACTACCAGATTCATTTTCTAGCTTCGTGGTGAACTATAATATGAATCAGATGGTAGCAACAATGCCTGAATTGCATAATATGCTTAAAACTTTTGAAGCTACTACCACTAAGGAATGGAAAGTGCTCATGGCGAGCTGTTCTGTTAAATTTTCTCACAAGGGCAAGAAGAAGCAGAAGAATAAGGCTAAGAAAGGTTCTAAACCTAATACCTTGAAACCTAAGGGTAGTATTCATAAGAAAGAGCGGGTTGACAAGGATGTGCGTCTTTACTGCAAAGAGAAAGGACATTGGAAGAGGGACTGCAAGGTTCTGGCTGCTGAGAAAAGAGCACTAGGTGCATCTGGCACTGGAACATGTATGTTTGTCATTGAGATAAATATGTCTACTAATAGTTCTATATGCTGGGTATTAGATACTGCATGTGGGTTACACATTTGTACGAATGTGCAGAGCGGTTAGACCAGGTGAAGGCATCCTACGCCTGGGAAATGGAGCACGAGTTGTTGCGGAACGTGTAGGAACTTATATTACTAATTTGTTCTTCCAATATTACAGAATTGTACTTGGGGTATTAGTGAGTTGTTACTAGAGCATTACTTAAACTTGTTTATAGGGTATTGTTGTGTTGTTCTTGAGGTATTCTTGAGTTAATGTTCTTGGGATATCACTTAGACTTGTTCTTGGGCTATTACTACTTTGTTTTTCGGGTATTATAGATGTGTTCCTGGGGTATTTGGTTAGTTATTTTTGGGGTATTAATGAGTTATTCTTGGGGTATTACTAACTATTTTTTGAATATTATTCAGTTGTTCTTCGTGTATTATAAATTGTTCTTTGAGTATACTCATTTATTAATGGGTTAAAATAATCTTAAAATTTAAAATTATATCACTACAAAAAAAAGGGAATATAAAGAGGGCAATAGCGAGGGAATTAGTGAGGGATATCAATTTAAAGAGGGTATTAACGAGGGAAAAAAACCCTAGTTAAAATGTTCCTCGCCAATAAATAGCGAGGGCTTTAAAGAGGGAATATAGGGACGAGGGCTTTAACGAGGGAATAAAAAAGATGAGGGCAGGGGCTCCCTCGTCAATTTTCTCGCCAAAATGCTTGCCAAAACCCTCGGTAATAACGAGGGATTCAAATTCCCTTGCCAACCGCCCGCCGAAATTTAACGAGGGAACTTTCCCTCGCCTTCCGCCGCCGCCCAGGTAACGAGGGAATTTCCCTCGCCTTCCGCCGCCGTTAGTTAACGAGGGAAATTCCCTCGCCATTTATTTTTTTACAAAAATGTGGATTTCGTGGGATTCGAACCTAGCAACCTCACTTGACCACCCTCTGTAATACCCCGAACCAAATTAGATTTTTTTTTCTATTTATATTACATTTAATGTTATTATATTTATATATTTTTGCTTGATTGATCTTTTACTCCTTTGAGGACACTAAGTTTTAAAATGAGTGATTTCTACTTGACGGTTGGTTCAAAACCGGAACCGGAAGCACTCCTAGCACCTTAACTATGAATCAAATATTAATAAATCATTTGAACGAATGAAATAAGATTCTAAAAGGGATTTTAAGACCCTTTGGGTGTAAAAGATTTATAAAAAAATAAAACCCTGGACGTTTGTAGCCAAATGTCGAACCGAAAACTCTAAAATTTGAAAAACTTCGATCCGACGAGTAATTGCGGATCTTTATTAGAACTTAAGTAATAAAATGGGTTAAACATAAGTTTTAATTAACAAATACAAGATATAAAATTTTAGGCTTACAAAATGAGCAAAATATTAATTTTCTGAGCCCAAAACGCGACCGAATAATATTCGTTTTCAACCCCGAAAGCCATATCGCGTCCCAAAATACAGTTAGAACTCAAATTCCTCTCCTAAATCCCCTTATGACCGAAATTATCAGCTGGAATGAAGAAATGTGAAGTCAAAAAATGCCCATACCCCTAAATTAGGGAGCCATACCTCATTTCCTATTCCATTACCTAACCTTGACTTCTCTTACCTCCAAATGAGTAACTTTGAATGGTCATATGCTCCCATTTCCTATATATGAATTATCTTAGTTCATTCCCTACCTTGAGCAAAGAAACCCAAAGAAAAGAAAATCCATAAACTCCCTTCTCACTCCCTCACTCAACTTTTGGTCACCATACTTACAAAGGGTAGAGAGATTTTCTTCTCCCATCTCCAACAACAAGAGAGCTTCCTTCCTCAAGTATCAAGAAATCCATGGAGTTAGGTTGAAGGTTGGAGTCATTTCCTTGCTAAGAGGAAGCCAACATCTCTCCCTCTCTCTTCTAACTTCATGTTTTTCCTCTCCACTTCTCCTAACTTACTCCATTGCCTTGTTTTAGCTCAAAACAAAAGTATTCCTCCAAGTGGTGCTCCATTCCAACATGCTTAAGGGTCAAAGGACAATAAAGCTTCTTTTGTTAACAAGAAAAAGGCTCCAAAGGTTGTAAAACCCCAACTCAAAACATTTGTTTTTCTTGCATGTATATGTGAGCTATGTGTGTTTATTGTTCCATATTTTTAGAGACCATGAAACCCTAGGACATTATTACTTTCCAATATTCAAATGCATGATGAATGAAGTCTAGAATGATGTTTTTGAAGGAGTTAAAATGTTGGTTGCATGGTAGTTATGAAATTGAAAATGTAAGTGAAAGCATGCACACAAATCACACACTTTATGCACTGACCTCGAATTTCGTACAGAATTCGGACCTCATATGTTATAAATTTTTGGATGATTCTTATATGGTTGGAAACTAAATCAAGTTATCTTTCATTTGAATCTAGTTTGAGCATTTTTGGAGTTTTCATTAATAAGTTATGAATTTTCTAAGAAACTGTGATAAAATGCCCCTTATTTCTAAAGTATGGATTTTATGGGAGTAATCTGTTCATGAAAGAATTCTTTTAAAATTTTTATAAATTACTAAATGAAGTTAAGTATCTTCATGATTTATTTCACGATTTTTGGAGATGTGTAAATATTTTTACCAAAATTATTTTCTAAAGTTGCTCAATTCTGGAAAATTCTGGAACAATCTGCCATGTTTTGGAAACTAGCCTAGAACTCATATTTTCCTAAACCAAATTATATGAAATAAATTTTATATGCAATTTACACTTGATGGGTTAGTCACTGTAAAAATTTCATGATTTTTGAATGAGTTTTGATATTTTTAGAAAATTCTCCAAGTTGGTATAAGTGTGGGTCAACATGCAAACTGCAGTACTTGAATATTGTTGATTATGTGTTATTTCCTTGTTAGAAGGAAAATAAATATTTTCCCATGAGGAAACTAGTCTAAAGCCTTGGTGAATTCTATGTGAATGCATGAGTTATATGAATGGCATGATATTTAGTGTTGATTTTAGATTAAGGACCATATGTTTCTTATTTGCCTTGAGAAAGGAAAATACGAAGAACCTTGTAAGATCCTAACAAAGTTGAGTATGCTAAATGCACCTAGATAAGAACCTCAAGCTACTAATTACAGTAAAACATTTTATTAACTTCTTAAGTGAACAAAAATGCTAAGTAAAGTGTATGTCCTTATCGGACTAATTGTATAAATCTTAACAAGAATTCTTAAACATTAATAACTGAAATACAACGAATGGTGCTAGGTCTAAGTGTGCAAACGGTGACGAGAATTACTGGTGAAAGGAACGGTGATTGTTTTGTAAAAAGGAAAGCGTTTAAGGTGGGTGGCATTTACTGTATTGCCTTGAATATTATATGGACTATTGGTGTATTTGAATGAAAATGTTTTGACCTTTGGGTCCGATTACAAGGTTATTACCCAAATGCCTACGGGTAAAGTATCTCAAATGATATGTAGTGGTCTGACTTGTGTAGCTAGGCGTCACGGTGGACAGAGCCTCAGGGCTATATCTCAAATGATATGTAGTGGTCTGGTTTGTGTAGCTAGGCGCCACGGTGGACAGAGCCTGAGGGCTATATGATTAAAAGTATCTCAAATGATATGTAGTGGTCTGGCTTGTGTAGCTAGGCGCCACGGTGGACAGAGCCTACGGGCTATATGATGAATGATGAGCCTTTGTGGCTATGAAAAGTGTTTTTACAAAATGATACGTTTGCATACTACCAATATGTATAGTAGCGTACAGGTCGCCCACACTGAGAATTCAAATCTCACTCCCCTACTTTTAAATCTTTTTTCAGGTCTCGATGACGGGGAGTTTGCGCCAGTGGAGGAGTGATACTACTTCCCTACCAAAGTGTTTTAAATTACTCGTGAAAACGAGACTAGTAGTTTTAATATGACTTAACTAATATGCCGAGGCAGTAAACGTTTATAATTTCCTCGATGATGGTGTGTAATATTTATCAGAACTATCTATTTTGCGCCAAACTTTTATAACGATCGTGTGTGTGATATTTTTGAAAATGGCCGCTGCGTTTTATAACCTTAATGGATGCTTCCGCTGTTCATGTGATGTTACTTGTAGTTTTCAAAAAAAAAAATTAGTCCGGATTTTTAGACATTAAGTGACGACTCGGGTTTCTAGAATGCCAAGAAACATTTTGGAAAAACTGGGGCGTTACACCCTCAGCCATTATTTGGGCAATATTCGCCCCCGCGAGAATCAAACACACGACCTCGTGTGTGTAAGGCGCCTACCATTTGAGCTAGGCTTGTCATTCGTTATGATATTCAACTATATTATATATGTATTATATATGTAATTGTATTTTATATTTATGTTATTCATTTATAACATATATTTAAATTCTTTATTATATATCTAAGTATTCAATTATTATAACTATATATAAAATTAAATATTATTATTGAAAATTAGTTTAATGAATTAATTTTTATTAAAATACTAAAATAATTGTTTTTGTATTTTTTACATATTCATATTTCTTGATCATTTTAATTAAATTATAAAATAGTTATATGTATAATTTATGGGTTCTACTTATTAATACGAGGACGTACATGCATTATTTTTATTGTTCTAATTAAAATATTCTCCAAAAAATTCTAAAATAGTTATATGTGTAATAATTTTCACTATTTATTTACACGTATATACACATGTTTTTATCATTTTCAATATTCTTCATAAAATTAAAAATAATAATAACGTAGAGAGTCAATACATAATATTCGTCAATAGAGCTAATATAATAATAGCCGATGTCGATAAAGTCATTGTCTAAAAAATACGCAATATTTGAAAATTTGATCATCTCTAGAAAATATTTTCCTGTACGTGGACATTTCTGCAGTGTGGGACGACGACAATAATCATTAAGTTCATCTCGAGATTTACTTGTGTCCTTTGTTTTCCCTTCCACATTCATCACTGTGTGAAACAGATTATCAAAGATATTTTTCTCGATGTGCATGACATCCAAATTATGTCTGATCAGCAGTGTACTCCAATACGGTAAATCCTAGAAAATGCTTTTCTTTTTCCAACCACATTTCAACCTTTTATTGTGGGCCTCAGTACCCTCTTCTGTTACTTTCATACACCCAGCCATGTTAATTTCTTCAACTTGCTGCATTCCTGTACGAAGCGGTGGTGAAGGATCTGTAACTACGATATTCTTTCTAAATGCAGTCTTATTTTTTCGATACGAATGATTCCTAGGAAATAACTTACGATGATTATCGAACCATGACTATTTCTGACTAAGTCTCAATGTGAAAGCATCACTGTATTCCGTACAGTGTGGACAAGCAGTTCTTCCAGCTGTGCTCCAACCAGACAACATTGAGTAGGCTGGAAAGTCACTGATAGTCCACATTAGTGCAGCCCGCATCATAAAATTCTGTTTTGCTGCAACATCGTACGTTAGCACTCTATGTTCCCACAAAAATATCAAATCACGAATCAGTGGCTGTAAAAAAACATCCAATTTATCTTTTGGATTTTTGGGGCCAGGAACTAGAACTGTAAGAAATATGAATTGATCCTTCATGCACATCCATGGGGGTAGGTTGTACGGTGTCAATATCACTGGCCACGAGGAATATTATTTTCCAGCCGTTCCAAATGGCTGAAAGCCATCAGTGCTCAAACCCAATCTAACATTTCGTATTTCAGTGGCAAAATCAGGATACGAAAGGTCTAGGTGTTTCCAAGCCAATGAGTCTGCAGGGTGACGCATAACACCAGACTCGTCACTAGAGCAACTTGCATTCCATTTCATATCTGTGGCGGTAGCATTGGACTGATACAATCAATGCAGTCGAGGAATGATAGGAAAGTAGAACATCTCCTTAAAAGGATTGTTCTTTTTCAACTGGCCATCCACATTACGACTACGAGGTTTGAACCGTGGTCGACCACAAAACTTACAATACTGAAGATCACAGTCTGCTCCCCAATATAACATGCAATTTTGTGGGCAACAGTTGATCCTCTCCACCGAAAGACCCATCCCACCCATCAACTGTTTGCTATCAGAAAATTTTTTAGGCACAAGATTTTCTGGAGGACAAATCTCACCAATCAACTCAACAATTGGATTATAACCCCTTTCAGAAAGTCTATTTTCTGTTTTGATGTTCAACAATCGGGCATTGAATGACAATTGTGAGTGCGATTCGCAACCATGATATAAATCTCGATCCGCTGCATGAAGCATCTCATAAAATCGTTCAGCATCCTCATTTAGGGGTTCTTCAACATCGATCTCATCATCCACTGGACCTAAGTTAAGTCCATGATCATATCATGGAAGGAAATAGATGTTGCATTATTCTCATATGAATTAGAAGTTGAGGCCGGCGGGATATCATTGAATTGGTGTTGTGAAGGGGGGGCCCAGCTTTGCTCACCATGTAAAACCCAATTATAATAATTGGGCATAAAGCCATTTTTAAACAAATGAGCTTTCACATCAATAGGTTTTTTAAATGTCTTATTCCGACATCTAAACTTGTTGCAAGGACACCTAATTTTTCCTTCACTCATCCAATTCGGATTACTAATCGCAAACTCTAAAAATGATTCAAGCCCACTAAGAAATTCACGTGATATCATGCCATTAATTGTTCTTGGACCACACATCCAACGAAAACGACCGTTAATTCATTATATTTCTTATAAACCTGATTCACAATTATAAATAATATTTGAGCGTTAATTCATTATATTTCTTTTATACATAATTATTATATATATATTCTATTAATTAATGTAACACTAATATTTTCTAAAAATTTTGACAGAGTTTCATTTAATTTAGTCACAAATCCCATTCATCAAGATCCTATAGTGCATCCATTTCCGACTTAATTAATTAATTAAGTCGGAACACACATTCTACAACAACAATACCAACAAGCAACCCGTACTCCAACATCCACATCAACGTCTATGCTAATTAGATCGAACATCGATCAAATTAATAATGTTCATCATATCTATCTATATATATAACTAAAACACACACTATATTAAAAAATTAGAAATAAATTAATTTTAACTAAACAAAGACATACATCCACATGATCATTAAATTCATAAAATTAAGAAGCATAATGGATCGAACATCGATCAATTTTTAATTAACAATATAAGGTATGTACGTATAATTATATATACTCAATTAAATTAAAATTTATAAAATATATACGTACGATGATAATGGACGTATGGTGTATGGAATTGAAAAAATCGATCGTCGGACCCGCCTTCCACGTACCTACACAAATTAATTAAAATATACATTAATAAAAATAAATATTCATAAATTATAAAATGAATTAATTAATTTTAATTATAATATTCTACACACATATACATATAATTATGATAACAGTATATATATAGCTAGCAATAATTAAAGTGTAGCAAAATTTCATTTTATATTAATTTGTGCATTATAATTTTTTAATTAAAATTAATATAAATTGCTATTATAATATATATAATCATATAAAATATTTATATATGTGTAATAACAATATTATAGTATATATATTGTTTAAAATACCGTTTATATACGTGTATATATATAGTGTATATAAATTATTATAGTGTAATATATGTATATATATATATTTATATAGGAATTTATACAAAAATAACCGATTAAAATGTAAACACTTTACATAGAAATAATTTTCACAATGTAGTATTAAATTTAAAGACCTTACCTTGAGCAAATGGACCTCCGGCGGAGAGGAGGAGCTCCGGCGGTGAATAAACGAACGAAGGAGGAGGAGGTTTGGTGGGGATGGTTTCGGCTGAAATAATTGAGGCAGGGGAGTTGGTGTATATTAAATTTGTCGAGGGTTTTGCAGAGGGAATGTGGGCCCTCTTTAAATTTTACCGAGGGAATCTGAGCTGCCCTCGTCAACTTTTGGCACGAGTTTGACGGCATGGAAGACCACGCTTCAAGAGGGCAGGGCCCCTCGTCTGACGCCCTTTTCTTTTTTTGCCGAGCACTTTTCCCTCTGTAGTGCCGAGGGAATTGTGAAACCCTCGTTACAGCCATGCACATTACAAACCCTCGTTAATTCCCACGTGATTTGACGAGGGTTTTATATTCCCTCTACATACCACTCGCTATTAACAAGGGTTTTATACACCCTAGTTAAAACCCTTGTTAAATTTTTCCCTCGTCAATTCCCTCTCTAATAACAAGGGTTATATTTCCCTCGTTAAAAGCCCTCATTAATCGAGCCTTTTTTTTGTAGTGTATATTTTTTAAAGTTTTGACTTATTTATTTTAGTAGATATAATTAAAAATTATATTTAGGATAATTAATTTCTTTTTACGTTATAAATATTAAATTTTTTTATCACAAATTGGTGTCACATTAATTAAATATAGCCATATAGGATAAATGAGATAAAAATATCAATTTCTTATAGTTCAATAAAAAAAATTAATACAAATGAATTTTAAATGATACTTGATTTTGTTAATATTTGAGATTCTTTTTGTTTTGAACTTGAGTTAAAGCAATTTTTTTTAAATTTATTAATTTAAATATTTGTTAATTTAAATATTTTTTTAAATTTATTAATTTAAATATTCAGTTACATAGTGCAACACTTATAAGGGGTATATTACATAGTGCAACACTTATAAAGGGTATATTACATAGTGCAACACTAAAAAATTAACATTATAAAGTGCAACACAAAGTGAGCTCTTTCACGTGCAACCATAAAATCATCCAATTTTAAATACATAAAAAATCTAATTCCATTACATAATGTAACACTAAAAAATTAACATTACAAAGTGCGACACAAAGTGGGCCCCTTTCACCTGCAACCATAAAATCAACCAATTTTAAATACATAAAAAATCTATTTCCCTCGTTTCTCGCACCACTCTCCCTCTCTCTAATTCGTCTCTCTCTCTCTCCTCTCGCGTACAGCTGTGCTTTCCCGGCGATGAGCGCCTTTAACAGGGGCGTGAGCCGTTTGTTTTTCCAATTTGTGGAGTGGAGATGTGGTCGTGTGGTGCTTCGAAGCAGTGGCGTAAAAATCGGCGGAAATTGAGCAGAGCGCGGCGTCTGATATCGACAGTGGATGTGCCTGTGAGAAAACTTCCGGCGATTTGAGGGCATCGACTTACAGCGGCAAGCGGCTATTTCAGAGCAGTAACAAGCTTCGATCGGCGAGCTTAGTTGCAGGTAGTTATCGGTGGTGCCTTCGACGGCATACGGCGGCTGAGAGATCGAGGAAGAAGGTCACGTGTTAGCTGGTTCGAACATGGGACAAACAGAGCAAATCCGGCGAGTGAGTGCAGAAATAGGCGGTCGATTCCAGCGGCTTGTGCGACGGCAACGGATACGGGAGAGCAGTTGCTGTGAGATTCTGGCGTCTGTTTGCAGGTGAGATCGGCGTATGGTAGTGGTGGACTGAATCGGCTTGTAGGTTAGATCCTTCGGCTTTGAATTCGTGAGTTTGCCGGTGTATTCCGACTTCGATTCTGTGCCTGGGCATTTCGTCGGCGAGGACAGAGTGTGCGACAGTTGGTATTGGATGTTCCAGCGGCGAGGTGTTGTCGGTGGAATGGGCAGAAGACGGTCGCAGGTGTGCAGTGGGCTATTTCAACAATTTCATGGCCAAATTAATGGCGTCTTTCTCTGCGTATGCATCTGACGAGTAACAGACGCGGGCCCACCATCTAAAAGAGATTCTTTTCCCTTTTCAATTTTGTTTTATTTCAAATACTGAATTAAATGTAGGCATAAGTTTTCTTCAATAATGCTTCATGGCCAATCAGTAATGCATTAAAACTGTGTAAAGAGAGGAAAAGATTCTTAAAAAAATTGAATACTGTATTCAAGATTTTTTTTAGTATGCAAACAGTTATTCGAAATTAGGATTTGAATATGAGTAGTATTCATAAATTTGCAAGTTGTATTTTTTTTTTTTATTGGTATTCAAAAATAAACTAGAGGTATTCAGTATTTAAAATTTGAATATATGTATGAAAAAATTAGAGGTATTCATTATATAAAATTTGCAGAATCTGAATATGAGTATATGAAAAAGAATTAAAATTTGAATGTGTATAAGAATTAAAATCTGAATATATGCAAAATTCGAATATATGTATATGAATATTAAACAAAATAAAAAAAATTTAAAATTATAAAAAAGAAGTGAGGAATATAATTTTGGAAAAAGAATATAATTTTAAAATTTGAATATGAATAGATTTAGGAATCTGAATATATACATAAAAAATTAAATTTGAAAAAACAGTAGAGTAATAAAGAAAAATAATATAATTTTGAAAATAATATATTAGTAAAAAGAATTAAATTTGAATTTTAAAATCATAAAGGAAAATTAAATTTAAAATGATAAACACTAGAGATAGGAGCACAATTGGTGAAAACTGCCATTTTAATAGCCTTAACCGAGTCATATGCCTATTTTAAGAGGAGAGAGAGAGAGAGTGAAAAGAGAGAGAGAGACAGAGACAGAGAGAGGAGATGGTCTACGAGAGGAGAGAGTGAGAATGAAAAATACAAAAGAACAAAAAAAGAAAGAGAGAGGAGAGTGAGAGAAAGTCAGAAAAGGATAGAGGAGAGAGAAGCGAGGGTCTAGAAGAGGAGAGAGAGCGAGTGAAAAGGTAGAAAAGAGAGGAGAGAGGAGAGAAAAAAGTTTGGAGAGTTCAGGGCACGCAAATTGATACAAAAAATTTTATTAATGGAAAAATGTTGTATTTTGTAATAAAATATTGTGTTTTGAAATATGAGATTAAGTGTGTTGTGTTTGGAAATATGGGCATTAAAGGTGTAGTGTCTTCTCGCTGCTTTACAACTTCTACTGCATTAAATAGGCTCGTTTCAATTGTATATTAACATCATATTGCATAATTCCTTGACCACAATTCAGAAAGGGATGCCGAGAGGAGATCCTCTTGTCCAAGTCCACATTTCAATTTATTTTGTTTTGATGGACGACAACTGCCACTGATATGGCCAGAAGGAAACACATTTCATTAAATATTCAAGATTAAATTTCAAATGATCCCATAACATTGCACATTTTTTGATTTTGCTTCATAACTACTCTTTAGATGATTTACCCCACATTAAAAAAAAATAGATATGAGATAAAAAATTAAAAAGTTCAAGTAATTAGTTGACTAACTATTTTAAAAAAAGGGAGGCTTCCAATCTATTTGCAACAGTGTATCCCTATGTTTTTAAATTTTTCATCCATACCACTTAATATATTACAAATTTAAAAAAGGCCCAAACCGTCTTAGATTCCACAGGCTTATTTGTTGCCTCCCTATATAATGAGGGGGCAACCCTAAATTTTTTCAACACAAGAGTCTCCCTTTCGCATCTAAATTTCTACGGCAACGCCTCCCTTCCTTCACTATCTGACTATTCGATTGAGTGTTTATGCTAGAGACTGGGGTACATCTCTCATTTAGTTTTATTTTTCCTTTTGATTTCCAATATCAATTCTTTACAGATCTACTAAATGATTTGGATCTAACGGTTGTTTTCTTAATTTTGTTTGCTCCAATTTGATAAAATCATATCGAGTCTGTTTAGTTTTCGAATGCGCTAATTGATTTCTGATCTTATGGTTTTATATGTGTAGGTGTGATTAATTAGACTCATAAGAAAAATCGAGAGTTTAGGTTTATCTTTAGATGCATCACTAGATTAATCTTCTAAGGTACATTTAAAAGTCTATATTTTGATTTAGTATTCCTTTTTTGCATTTTTTTGTTTATAGGTTGTGTAATTCAACAATATATTGCTTTAATATTTACGGGATTTTCGGAAGTGATTCCAGCATGATTTCAAGCCGGAAATGATTCCGGCGTTGATCCTCCAACGCGCAAGTCAATATCCATCATCATACATAATGATGCAGAGAAATTATTTGGTGAAAAAATGTATATCTATCTGTCTAATAATGAAGAGAAATATCTTTTATATCTTCTCCCTGTCATAGAGGTATATTTGTCATCTCAAAGTGGTAACCCTATGACCTGTTCTAATATTTTGCAAATTCACAAAATCCAAACCCTCAAGAGGAAGAGATCGTGTAGTAGGAGCAAGTATAGGGACAAGTAGTATCGAACACACGGGAGGTAAACTAGGAGCGAATTGTTTGTTTATTGTTTGAAATCAAAGAGAAATAAAAAAAATTCTAACTAGAAATTGAAAATGCAGGGGGGTTTCCTAAATTCTAACATGCACTCTGAGATAAGACAAATGAAATTAACACAACCTAAAACTATGTAAGTGTGAGGGTTGAGATTATGCTCTAAACATGATCCTTAGGATAATTTTCCCCTATTAGCTTAGACCAAGATATAAAGAGTGTTCACAAGGATCAAGAGCCACCACTTAATTAAGTCTAATACTCATAGACAAGTAATTAAATTATATTGTCTATCATCGACGAGTCAGGATAAGTGCATCTAGACCTCTCATTCTCGCCTTCAAGACAAATTAAAATCCGAAGGTGTTGAATAATTTAATTCTTTCCCGCAAGAGTACACAAACTATCCTATTCGGCTCTCACTAATTATTAACTAGTCGTCCTCAGCTAATTGACACGACTGGTACAAACATTAACCCAATTAACAAGACTCTCAATTTATAAATCCTATAATTAAATTACTCGAACTCGTACACCTAATGGTCTTAAGCATGCACATATTCAAATTAATTAAACTAAAACTTCTAAATGTTATCTCAAATAACTAAGCACTATATAAAATGAGTCTCAAATGAACAGGAAATTAGCCTAATTTTATCCTAAATCACATGTTTAGAACATAAGAAAACCAATTAACGGTCCTAAAAACAATCATAGCATAAATTAAATAAAATGAGAAAAAGAAAATCATGAAACCCTAATTAATAAATCACGAAATAAAAAAATAAAAGTTACGTCTCTGCTGTTTCGAAAAGAACGAAAGATAGAAAAATTGAAATCTAAGCCATAAACAAAAAATTAACGAAAAATAATAAACCCCTATGGACTACTACCCTGTTCTTTCTCTCTCTCGTGAAATAAATAGTCACGCAAATGGGCCATAAAAAATACTCCATCCGTCCCATGAAATTTGCACCCCTGGGATGACATACGGTTTAAGGAAAATATATTTTTTAAATAAAATAGTGGTGTATGGATAAATGTGTGGAATGTTTTGTGAGTGTGCACGCAAATCGATGTTTTATTTTCAAGTAGTGTGCAAATTGGTTTGGAACAAATTAAAATGAAAAGTGTGCAAATTGGTTTGGGATGGAGGGAGTAATTCTTTTTCAAACTGGGCCTCAACAAATGTTGCAGCGGCGAAAGCTTCAATCCGACAGACTGGAACAGGGGTACGGACAGAGAAGATCGGACTTCGAACGGCGGCGATTGTTCTGCAATTGGAAAGAGGCGGCGTGATTTATTCAGTGCAGCGAGAGACGGACGGCGGTTGTGCGATTTCGGGTCTTCGACGGCGGAACAGAGTTGGTTTCCGGCGTCTGGCGGTTATGGTGGGGGCTTGCGGCTGACTGCGACGGCTTTTGGTGGCGCGTGGAGAGGATGACGGCGAGGTTTGATTTCACGAACAGGGATGGTTGTGCTGTAGGTGGAGTGAAGGACGGAGTGCAGTGGTGATTGCTGTGAGATTCCAAAACAATAATGGAAGAGCAAGCTTGCTTCTTCTCAAATGACATCTTTGCCCTTCAATTTTGTTCAGAGAAAATTGAAATATGATCTCTTTAATTGACTCAACTGACATGTATTTTGCTCATTTTTCTGCAAAAATAGCAAATCACACATTTTCTCAACAATTATACTAAATTAATCGAATTAGGCATAAAAATGCGTGAAATTTTATTAAAATAAGCACAAAAAGCACATGAATTTCGAGTAATTTTCACATCAATTATTTCCCCAAATTTAAAGTGTTGCTCGTCCCAAGAAACCAAAAAAAATAAGACCAAAGTGGAAAAATTGTGAGAAATCAATTCAAGGCAAGAGTAAGCAATTATCAAGTCATTTCAATATAGCAAGCCTTTAGGAAAAAAAATCAACTAGCAAACTCATAAATCATGATTAAATTAATGCAAAGTAAAATGCTCAATTCACATGTTTAAAGTGTATAAAGATGTGTATGCTCTCAAAAATCAATTCACACAAATGCACTACCATATGTTTGCCAATAGTCTCAATTCTCCACCACAAAGTAAGTAAGCAATTCATGAATCAAAGAGGACTTTACTTTTGGTTGTAACGTAGGCTCTTTGGTGAGGGGTAGAAAAAATCTGGATAAAAGTGACTCATATTCTAGTGGAGCGAGAGATCAAGACATCTAGAACATCTCTACATTCTCAAAAGATAAATCACAAGTGATCAATTTGCAACTCATAATATCTAACTCCATCAATTACTTGCATTTCTTTAGCATTATAATCATAACACCTCATATCTCAAGTAATATCTTAGGGCATATATCAAGGCATTTCAAGATATCTCAAGGACTCTCAAGGTCTATCAATTTACTTATATCCTTTCAATGCTCAACATAATTCACCTTCTTCCCATTAAACACTTTTTTCTTTTCTCAAGCCCAACCAAAATTTTGTACACAAGAGAGTTTTTTTTTTTAACTCAATTTTTTTTCTCATGCACAACTCATCTTTTTTTCTCTTTTTTTTTTCTTTCACTTCTACACCAACGAGTCCACCAAATTCACATTAAATCACAATTCAACCTCAATATCCACTTTGACATTCAAGCTCCACTACATCATAGGACTATTTAGGCTCAATAAGAAGGGATAAATTGGTTAAATTTGTAGGTTGCCAAGAAAAATAAGTCAATAGGCTCAAAAGGGCTAACTACGGAAAAATTCATTTGGTAGGGAAAGTTTGGCTAAGTGACTATTTAAAACAAAGATCACTACAAATTCTTTTCACAAATTTCACACTAAAAGCAGTCTCAAACAAGACACAAGGCAAGTTTTAGAGCACACAAGCATGAATGATACCTACAAGAAAGAAATTAGACCCAATAATGTTTGGGTCTCAAAAGGCTCTAAAGCTCACGGACTTTCTAATCATGAATATGAGCACAAAAAATTAGGCAAATTTTTCGCATAATCAAATGACCAAACTAGCATCAATTAACACCATCAAGCTCAACCAAATATCAAGGACTATCAATCACAATATTCAAGCCTCAAAATATCATTCCACAATATCTCAACAACAAGACCTCAACACAAGTGAGACATGTGCGTCTGTGCAATGATCAAGAAATCAAATCAACTAAAAATACACTCCCCCAAACTTAGAGCGTTGCTAGGCAATTCTAAGTTTGAGGGGGAGTGTCCATCTAAATTTCACATTCAGGCCTAACCTACTCAATATGTACTCAAGAATATCCCCATCAACTCAAAGGAAGACAAAATTCAACAAGATCAAAAGGAAGAACAAAGTGTGCGTCTGTGCAGTATAGGCATAAAAGAAATTAAAATAATCACTCCCCCAAACTTAGAGATTTGCTAGGCAACTCTAAGTTTGGGTTCGTGGTACCTCAGCCTGCACCAATTAACTCATCTTCAAACCAGCATAATTCCTTTTCTCCTGTCTCCTTTTGCACGAACTCTTCTCAAGCCTAGATTCCAATAATTAGAGAGAAACAGGGATTATTAAACCTAATCAAAAGAAAACCTAAAGAAATAAATAAAAGCACACAAAGAAAATGGGTTGCCTCCCATTTAGCGCTATTTTTATTGTCCTATGCCGGACTTATTAGTTAAAACACAAACTCCCTTCAACGGAATGGTCAAGGATAAAGGTCCTCCTTGCCATTGTACTTTACTAGTTGTGGTTCACGATCCAGGAGGTTCTCATCATTAGTGCACCATTCACCTAACTTTCTCTTCCATTTAAGCTTGAACGAACATCCCTCCTCCTCTTTCCTTCTCAACTCTCTCCACCTACCTTTTCCTTGATCAAATATGCCTAAGACAATTTTCAATTGAATCCTATAGTCAAAAAGGACAGAATCAAATAAAATGCAAGTAGAAGAGTTTAAAGGGTCATAAATTCTCATTTCACTCTTCAACTCTGCTTCCACTTCTTGATTTTCTTGCTCTTTTTCAATTTCTGCAATGTCTTCTTCAACCTCGTCTCTTGGCATCTCCTTATCCTCTTCACTTGGGTCCTCTTTTTCTTCTTCCTTTTCTTTTTCTTCTTGGTGCCAAAGAATAGTGAAAGAAGAAGGAAAGCAAGAGTCTTGATCGTAGTGCATTTTTATTGTGTAGTTTTCACCAGGATTTTCTTTAACAAATCTCTGAATACGGTCAATACAGTCTTCTTCAGGTTCAACTTCTTTCTCTTCTTTGTTCAAAGGCATAGGAGAGGGAAGGGTATATGAGTATGGATCTTGATATGGATAGGGAGAGTACCGCTGACAAGAAGGTGGATAATATGGCTCTGAAGGTGGATATGACGAGTATGACTGGTAATTTGATGAAGGTGGATAAAATGAATCTGAGCGTGGAGGATGGTAATTCAGAGATGAAGGATAATAGGGTTTTGGAGATGAATATAGAGAATAGTATGGATCAGAAGGAGGTGGGTGATAATTGGGCAGATATGAATCAGGAGGAGGTGCTGGGTAATATGGATGATAGGGCGGCAACTGCTGATTTTAAGGCCAGAAATCGCCTCCTTCTTCCTCGTAATCCATCAGGGGTGCTCCTGAGACACAAAAAAAATATCAAATCTATTCAAACAATTAAACAAACAAACACTCGTTACCTCCCCGGCAATGGCGCCATTGACTTTTTCTAATATTTTGCAAATTCCCAAAATCCAAACCCTCAAGAGGAAGGGATCGTGTAGTATGAGCAAGTATAGGGACAAGTAGTATCGAATCCACGGGAGGTAAACTAGGAACGAATTGTTTGAAATCAAAGAGAAATAAAAAAAATCCTAACTAGAAATTGAAAATGCAATTGGGGGATCCTAAATTCTAACAGGCACTCTGAGATAAGACAAATGAAATAAACACAACCTAAAACTATGTAAGTGTGAGGGCTGAGATTATGCTCTAAACATGATCCTTAGGATAATTTTTCCCCTATTAGCATAGACCAAGATATAAAGAGTGT
>JAPKLY010000845.1:0-16679 GCA_026898435.1 Prunella vulgaris | reverse complement strand
TTAGAGGTAACTTGTATCTTTCCAATTCTCATTGTAATAGGTAATCTCTTTACGTTTCTTGTATAATGATGATTGTTTCTAGCTTAATTGTTCTTTTGTTTACCAAATTAGCCATGGGCTAATTCCTTTATGTGTTGGTGTATGACTCCTATGGAGTAATGTGGTGATCATGTTGATCTTTTGAATGCTATGAGTTGTTGTATGATCAATTCTCTACATTGATGGATTGTATGAATGTTTGGTATACATAATTGATTTCTAGGGCCATTAGGGAGTTAGTCTCATACGAGAGTAGAGCTATTTTTCCTAAATCTTCTTGTATTAAGGCCAATGCTTGCTAAGTGTTTGATTAAATTCCTAAGATAGTGAGAACTATTATTAGTGAATTGGAAAGACAATTAGAGGCTTTGATGTGTATCTAGGGAGACCTTTTTGAATGTTAGAGTGGCTAGCCGATTGATTGTACAATACCTCATTGCATGATTAAGGGATACTTCACCATGTGAAACATAGGATAGTACACTAGCACATATCTCTCACATTTGCTCACTTTGCAACGCAAGGTGATAGGCAGTTTACTCTTTTGACGCATTCGTAGACAATAGATACTTTTCCCCTTAATTGCTTTGTTTGCC
This sequence comes from Prunella vulgaris, assembly GCA_026898435.1. Lineage (NCBI taxonomy): Eukaryota > Viridiplantae > Streptophyta > Magnoliopsida > Lamiales > Lamiaceae > Prunella > Prunella vulgaris. Next base: position 16,044 of record JAPKLY010000845.1, on the reverse strand, counting down.
TTCCAATTGAAACAACAAATTTCCCTTACAATTCCCCATCTCTCTTGGGTTCGATAAATATTAAACTTGGTCAAACTTGCCACGACAATAGCGAACACGTACACTTGCGTGAGGACACATTTCCATTGTATAAAGATACAATGTTAGATTCTAATGAATCTAAAGGACGTCTGAAGCGTGGAAGAACCCTTTATTCTAGTTGTATTCAATAATAACATTCAATCTCTTGAAGAGATGAAGAGTGGTATTAAAATCTAATTTAGATTCATTTCAAATTATAACATCAACGTTTTATCCATCCAAAATATAACATGATTTGTCGAATTTTATATATTTTTTACTTGATCATAGTATGCCACATGATTCCTTCTGAAATTGCATATGTTTGGGATGCATGTCTAAGTATAAATATATTGAATGACTGTCTCTTATTAAAGTTGAATTGAATCTCCTATATGAACAATTTAATGGTGATATTTGTGGACTGATATATATAGTATTCGGACTATTTTATTATGACCATAATTGGTCTTCATCACGATGGACTTACATGTGTTTATTATCCACTTGTCACAATATTTTTGCATAATTTCTTGCAAAATTATTGAGCTTTTGTCTCAATTCTCAAATTGTCAATTCAATTCGTTCAAATAGATAATGTCATTGAAAGTGATCTCACATTGAAGACATTTCATTTTTATTATATGACAGTGGAAAAATATAGAAAAATATTATGTCCATTTAAGTCCACACCCGAAATGGTCTCGCTGAATCACTAGTATTATCGCTAGACCGTAACTGTAAAAATTCCAACTTAGCTGCTACATGTTGGGGGCATGAAATTTTACAGGTAGATATTCTAACTCAAATCCGACTTACTGCATATCATCACTGCTTCCTATTTGCAACTAGTGCGTCGAAAATAATAATCATTTCCCATCTGCGAATTTATGGTTGTGCATTACATATTCTTATATTATCTGTAATGCATACCTCAATGGGCTCACAAAGGAATCTACGTATACACATTGATTTTGTATCTCCATCAATTGTGAAATACCTACAACCTCTGATAGGAGATCTTTTTATGGACCGGTTCGTTGACTGCACATTTGATGAAGATCATTTTCTCGGCATTAGAGGGAGATTAGGAATCAAAATTAAATGAATGTCGAGAAACTTTTCTAAAAGAAAAGGATCTTTAAATATTTCGACACAAGCACTAGTCAAATTGAACGGGAAGTTCAAAGAAAATAAACTTGCAATAATTAGCAAGTAATCTCCAGATGCATTATTAAATGCATTACTGATTATAAAGAACTTACTACAAATAGTTGAGGTTCCAATGAAATAAAAAATAATGTATGCCCATATACGCTGGAAGCATAATGGACCTCCTTACACAAAACCATGGTATGTTAAAACTAATAAAATATTCAGTCACTCTTGAAATCTCCTGCAGAGATTTGTCCTGAAGACAGAAATCCTAGTAAAAGGCACGTGCACATAACAATCAAAATACTAGGATTGCGGAACACCCAGATCAATATATATTTTGGGAAATGATGAGGATCTGGTTAATATGAATTTTAAAAAAAATACAGGAGATAATATGTCACTGTTATCGATAACTTATTCGTACCTACAATTGTTCTTCCTAAATTCTGGATCCAGTATTTAAATTGGGTGCCCGAAGCACTTTGATTAGATACAATAGAAAGAAGGAAGTGTGGAGAGCTAGACTCGCTAAATAAAGAAAAGTAATTTGTTCTATCATACGTATACCCCACCCCCCCCCGGTCCCGGCGAATATTTTGTCCCTGAAGGATATAAATGGGTAATTGTATGAAAACAAAATGAAATAATAAAGTAGAGGGATACAAAGCGAGATTAATAACTTAAGGGTTTTTCACAGAGACCCATTATTGACTTGGATGTGAACAAACATATTCACCTGTTATGAAAATTATAAAGTTCCACTACAGAATATCACTGGAAGTTAAATTGATTTAGAAATGCAGTTGATGGTCATTGTAAAAGTATTTATACGGATCATTAGATTCCGATATTTATATGAAAATTCCTGATGGATTTAAAGATTCCCCGGATGTGGAATAATGAATATCGTAGTATGTTTAGTATAACACCACAACCTTCATTATATGATTTAAAACAATAAAGTCGAATATGGTTTAATTGACTTAGTGAATTCCTCCTGAAGAAGGAATATGTAAATAATGAAATCTTTCCTTGTGTATTCATAAATAAATCACTTAATTATTTTAGGATCATCTCAGTATATGTTGATGATCTAAACATAATAGGAACAAGGAAAGATATTGAAGAAGCAAGTTCAATCTTAAAGACAGAATTCGAAATGAGGTAAATCCAAGTTTTGTCTAGGCCTGCAGATCGAGTACCTCCCTAAAGGAATTCTAATACACCAGTCAACCTACTTAAAGAAAGTGATGGATAGATTTAATATGGACAAATCTCATCCACTAAGTACACCAATGGTTGTCCGTTCCCTTGAAGTGGAAAAAGACTCATTTAGACTTAAAGAAGATACCGAAGAGATATTAGGACCTGAAGTTCCTTATCTTAGTGCGATTGGCGCACTGCTCTATCTTGCAAACTGCACTAGACCGGATATTCCTTTTTCCAGTGAACTTACTTGCAAGATTCAGTGCCTCTCCTACAAGAAGACATTGGAATAGTGTAAAACACGTTTTGAGATATCTTCAAGGTTCACAAGATCTTGGTTTGTTTTATCAATGAAATCAAGACAAAACACTAGTAGATTAAGCAAATGCTGGTTATATGTCTGATCCCCACAATGTAAAATCGCAGACTGGTTACATTTTTTTCTTTGTGGTGGTACAACCATCTCATGGAGATCTGTTAAACAAACTATGGTGACCACCTCTTCAAACCACTCAGAGATTATAGCTCTGTATGAGACAGCACGAGAATGTGTTTGTTTAAATCGTTAGTAAAACACATTTACTATTCGTGCGGTATCCCTTTAAATGACATAACTCCTACTGTAGTCCATGAAGATAATGTTGCTTGTACTACTCAAATGAGTAATGGCTATGTCAAAGGAAACTTGACGAAACACATTTTCCCGAAATTCTTTTAACCTTACGAACTCCAGAAGAGTCGTGAAATCAAAATACAAATAATATGCTCAAGTGACAATCTTACAGATTTGTTCACTAAATCTCTCCCTTCATCTACTTTTGAGAAATATGTTTATGGGATTGGGATGCGTCGACTTGGAAGATTGTTATCTTCAGGGGGAGCATCGACTTCAAAACAATCCTGAAGATTGGATCTCGAAGATCAATAGTTGTATTCTTCCCCGTTAACTAACGTACTCTTCCAAATCACAATTATAATGTCCAAGGGGGAGTGTTATAAAACATAAGATATTATTGTGGAGGCAAAGTTTTATATGAATAATACACACATTTATTGGATCAATATACAACAATTTCGGGTCAAATTTTGGGTTAGTATATAAGGTAATTTGACCCATTTTTCATTTTGATTTCTTACGCAGTATCCCAAATTCTCCTCTTGCCCTAATCATCTCTCCCTCTTCCACGCCGTTTCCTTTTTTTCACTCCATCTCACGCCATTTTCCAGGTATTTTTCGTTCAATTTCTACTATTGTGTTCTGATTTTTAACTCAATCGTCGTCGTCTCAAACATCCCTCGTCAATATCCGTTGCTGCTTTGTGCATTCATCGCGCCGGTGCTATTCGTCGCTTCTATTTAGGTTATTAAATGGATCCCGTTGATATTACAAACATCCTTTTCTATTTAATTCATCTTGTTAATACGGTGGTGTGAAAAATAGGCAGTAGTGGAGTTAGCCATGTATTTCTGTGATTTATAATCCACTGCACCAATTATTCAACTTAAGAGTCAGTTTTAATTTTGTATCGGAGAGTTCACATGCTCTGAGTGTATGATTAGACTCATAAGCTCCATGAGTTTTTGGGTAAGTAAATTCAGTGCCAACAGGTTGGTCAACAGATATAATGTTGGATAGCTGCACCAACATAATTAATTACCAACACAAATTAAGTTAAAATTATTTGCAAAAACCTGGATACCTTAGACCATGAATAGGGATTCAATAAAAGTGAAGGTATGGAGCTTTGGGTGTCAGTGTAGTCAAATATTAGAGGCCTTGCATATATTTTGTTGAGGTTATATAATTTATTAATAGCTCCGAATAAAAACATTGTTTACTTCCAATAGATTGACTCAAGGTAAATATACAAGCTACTCAAAAAGATTTATAATGTGTGAATTATTAATCATAGCCTGGAGAAAAGAACTTCCTATAAATGTTTGTGCGCTGTTATCTTTTAGTTCAATTTTTACTAAATAGACATTGTTTGTCGAAATTCTGTACAAAAAGGGTTTTTTGTTGGATTCACTACTATTCAAGTCAGTAAAATGTGCGGTACTCGCTAACAGTTTCTTCTCATGCTTCTGGTTACTTCTTGTGCTTATTGTGTAATTTTGTATTTTAATATTGGCAGAAATTGTAATTGAAAATCGTGTGATAAATTGTGTTTAATTTAAAGAAAATCAACTCTTGATTTCCATGAATATAGTGTTCCCCAGTGTTTTTGTGTTCTCCTCCTTTATGCGATTCATTTTCATCAGCAGACACACATATATTTTGTGTTGTTTTTATCTCCTCCTTCATGTGATTCATGTATTTGGGTTGTTAATGTGATCAGTACTTCGTAGGATTTAATTAGTTAATTTGTAGTGTTTCTGTTCTAAAATATAATGCTCAAGTTCGTTATGTTGGTTAATACCATCTATAGAAGATGGTAAGAAAGTAGTTGCTCCTCTCCTCCCCCCAAGTTCTGATAAGAACTGAGACATGGATGTAGAGCCTAAACTAAAGTTCAAATATCTTTTTGCTTGTCTAGTGTTTTGATGCAAAGATGATTAGCTGAATTGAAAGCTCATATATTCTAAGTAGTAATGCTAGTTAATGTATTTCTCGGTAAAATAATAAATGAGTAAGACAAATTTATTGTTTTGATTATCTAAACTGTTTGTGCATATATTTCCACATTGTCTATTCCCAATTCCTTTTTCTCTACTGGTGTGCTGATCTATAAAATATTGCAGAAAACAAGCAAGAGAGTCAATTTTGTAAGGAGCCTGATTAGATAAGTTGCTGGATTTGCTCCTTACGAGAAGTGTATCACTGAGCTTCTGAAAGTAAGAAAGGATAAGCGTGATATGTAGTTTGTGTCTAAACTCTTCAACTTAAACCCATTTATTATACTATTATAATCAGCATCATTTGCTCTGCTAAATGTCATTCCCAGCATGAAATATGGATTCTTATCACTCTTTGGACCAATCAACTTGTTGCTCATTGTCCTCACCGTTCTCGTCTTTATAGTCTATTTTAGCTTCTCAACTCTTATCACACTGCTCATTGAATGTCTCATTATAAATATCATCCCCATGTTCAAGTATACCAACAGAATATTCAATTGGAGCAGTCTTAATTCATCAACTAAATTGAACTTCATTTATCAGTAAATGGCAAATGTCACGTACATCATTTAGAAGTTCATTTAGCAGGATCATCATGTGCATATATCTGCATCACACTTTTTTTCACTAACTTCTTTATGTACAGAAGTTTGACTGTTGATCACACATGCTGACCCTATTTTTATTTTTGTTGATTCTCTATTTTATTGTTTATTATTTAGCTTCCTGCACTTTCTTCTTCGATTGCTGTTCATTCTAATTTCTTGGTCCAAGCTTACAGCTGGGCTTCCTCTTGGGACTTTCATTTTATAAGATTTCTTTGAATTAATTTTGAACTTGATTCTAACAGGACTCAAACATTTTGGGCAGGCTACACCTTTGCTTCTGACAGTAGCAGTTATTGAACTCAACGATATTGCATTTTCGGTAACTTATACATCAGCAACCATAGACACATGTGCAAGCTAATTCTTTTTATCTTGACTCTTGAGCAAACCTTGTATTATGAATGTAGTATTAGTTGATAATATGTATAGTATTAGTTTAAATAAACTTTAGTATTAGTTGATAATATGTATAGTATTAGTTTAAATAAACTTTAGTATTAGTCTACAAGTTCTATGTTATTACTTTGGACATACTATGGTATTACTTTAAACTGTAACTAACAAGCAATATAGTATTAGTAGAAACACAATATAGTATTAGTTGACAAGTTGTATTTTATTACTTTAACCATACTGAAGTAGTAGTTGAAACACAATATAGTATTTGTTTAAGAGCTGTTTAGTATTAGTTAAAAAGCACTGTAGTATTGGATGTAACAAAGTGTAGTACTAGATGAGCACACTAATATTACTTCAGACACAAGCAGTGTAGTACTAGTTGAAATCAACTATAGTATTTATCTACAAATTATATGGTATTATTTTGTACATACTGAAATAAACTTTAGTATTAGTCTACAAATGTATCTTGCGACTCGAGGTCCATTTGAGAATTTGAACAAACCTTGTATTATGACTGTAGTATTGATTGATAATATGAATAGTATTTGTTTAAATAAATTTTAGTATTAGTTGATGATATATATAGAATTAGTTTAAATTATGGATGGCAATGGGGGCGGGTTCGAACTCGAACCCGCCCCGTACGGGCCGGGTAAAAACCCTGTCAAACGGGTCGCGGGGCGGTTTTGTACCCGTTTGACCAAAAACCCGTCGGGTTTGGGACGGGTCTTGGTATTAGGTGGACCCGTCCCGAACCCGCCCCGTATATATATATATACGTATATAAATATTAATTAAATATATATAGTTAAATAAATATATTATATATGTATAATTAAATATATAAAAATTAGACTACTAATTAAGATATTCATTAAATTATTAGATTAAATATGTGCATATAGTCATGAGCAAAAATTGTACAAATTAGAGTTTATTAATTTTTTTCATTATTTCAATTTCAATGAACAATTTATGTATGATTTTAAATATTTAGACTTAATAAGTTGAAACTTGAAGTGGATTATTTTGAATATTTATTGTTGTTTGAATTATTCATATGCATATTGATGTTATATTTTAAAATTTATTATATTTTGTGTAAAGTATTTGATATTTATGATAAAAATAAAATAAAATAAAAAATAGGCGGGTAGGCGGGTCGGGGCGGGTAAACCCGCCGGGTTCGTGGGACGGGGCGGGGTGGGTCCAACTCATAATTAAGGCGTGGGGCGGATCTCGGGTCCTAAAAATTCTTGGCGGGGCGAGTCTTGGGACAGGCCAAACCCGTCCCAGACCCGCCCCGTTGCTATCCCTAGTTTAAATAAAAAGTAGTATTAGTTCATGATATGTATAGTATTAATTTAAATAAACTGTAGTATTAGTCTACAAGTTGTATATATGTTATTATATTGGACATGCCGTGGTATTAGTTGATAATATGTATAGTATTAGTTTAAATAAACTGTAGTATTAGTTGATGATATGTATAGTATTAGTTTAAATAAACTGTAGTATTAGTCTACAAGTTGTATGTTATTATTTTGGATATGCTGTGGTATTAGTTGAGTTTGAATCACAATTCGTCCCATAATTATTGACAAAATAGATTTAGTTCCAAAATTAAATTTTCATCAGATTTAGTCCCACATTTTCTAATAAGGTTCAATTTTAGTCCTAAAATTAACTTTTTATTAGATTTATTCTCAAATTTTCTAATAAGATCCAATTTTAGTTCCAAATTAAAGGTGAAAAGCGAAATAATATTATATTTTACAAAAATGGCATAACAATAGGTGACATAAACATCCAAACTTTTATTCAACAAGTTAGCGCCATCTGTTGAAATTCCAACTCCGTCCTTCCCCAACTTCTCCTGCAAAAGACGAGCTAAAGATTCTGTGTCCGGTAATTCACCTCTGCTTTGGCAAGTCTCGTTGAGACAATGGCTATTCAAAGTAGACCGAAGACCTCTATGATCACCTCCTGTGTTAAGAGAGACACCAACAGGCGGCAACTGAAGTCCACCAAAGTGGGCCCCATCTCCAGGCGGATTGTTCAACCTCTTCACCATCTTCCACCATCAATGGCCTGCCGGAGAAAGAACGCAATTGCCCCAGTTTGTTGCCCTTGTAATCTTGAAACGGTCTCTTTATAAGTGATCACCACAAAAAAATACAGATTTAAGGAGGGGTTTAAAGTGGGATTTAAAGAGCGTTTAGGGTGTAAAGAGGGTTTTTGCGAGGGGATGTAGCCCTCTCCAGGACACTGCTCGCCAATGGAACCCTTGCCTCGCCCCTCGGTAATTGGCGAGGGCAAAAAACCCTCGCAAAATGGCGAGGGTCTGGTGCTCATTATTTGGCGAGGGAAAAGTGCTCGTTATTTTGGCGAGGGCGGGCACTCGGTAAGTAGCGAGGGTTCGAACCCTCACGGCGCCAGCGAGGGAATAGCCATCGCAAAGTTTAGCGAGGGTAGTGCCGTCGTAAAATGGCGAGGGATGGCCGCCGTCGCAAATTGGCGAGGGTTTAACCCTCGCGAAGCTCAAATTTGAAAACAAATAATATTTTTGCGGGTCTGACCCGCGGACCGACTCTAACCGGGTCTGACCCACGAGCGACCCGTGAACCTAGCACCATTTTCGCGTGAGAGGGGGTTTGAGCCCGTGACCTCCCTTATGAATGTATGAGTGTTTTGCCATTTGGGCAAGTAGTATTTATTGTTCCATAATTTATTTAAAATTATATATATACACAATATATACTTTTTTATTTTAACTAAGTGTTATATATTTACTATATTATTAATATATTATGTGATTATACTAATCTAAAATTATATATTTTAATTATGTAATACTTATATTTAGTTATAATAAAATTATCATATATATGTAATTATATATATGTAAATATTAATTCAAATCATTATAAAATTAATGTAAAATAATTCTATTCATATGATAAATATTCATTCTACCCCTACCTTTAAATTTTAATAATGAAACTTCATTTCACTTATTAAACTATTACACACAAAATTCATCTATCTAAATATACTAATTTAATTCAAACTCCATATAGTATGTGAAGTATAATATCTCAATATATTATTATTTAGAATTATCAATATCTCCTCTAAAACCAAATTAACTAATATAGCCTAATCATCCACCATCATTAACAAATATTAGTGCCTAATCTTCCACTTCATTTCACTTATGAAACTATTACACACAAAATTGATCTCTATCTAAATTTGTCCTAATTTAATCAAAACTTCATTTCAATTATGAAATTCATGATTTTGGTCTTGAATCTAATTAAAATAGAAATCATGAAAAAAAATATTAGTGCCTAATCATCCATCATCATTAACAAATATTAGTACCTAATCATTCACCAACATACGTCCACAAAGTCAAATAATTCAAAATATTCAAAGTTCAAAATATATAATTCAAAGCATACACATCAAATAGAATCAACGTCTAGGTCCCTTCCCATGTCTCGGTCCGGTTCAGATGCGGCGAGGGCTTGTGCTCGTTAAATCCGCGAGGGATCGAACCCTCGCAAAGTTTGCGAGGATTTTGCGCTCGTTAATCAGTTTTACCCTTTTTAAATTAAGAGGTTTTTTTATCCCCTCGTCTCGCCCCTCTTTAATTTAAAATTTTACCCCCCTCTTTAAAACCCTCTTTATTTCAATATTATTTTGTAGTGGATTCTCGGGCTCTTACCCAATGGGCCAATAGGGCTCTTGTGTTCTTTGGACTTACTCAAAGAGGACCTGCATTTTCGAGGAGGCTGAGGGTGCGTGTCTGCACAGAGGGATTTTTTAAATTAAAGCTGAGCGAGACTGAGTTTGACAAGAGCTGCATACAAATAATTGGGAGAGAGAATATAAAGCTCCATAATGATTGAAATAGTTATTTGCCTTTTTGGTACCAATTCTTCTGTAGAAAGTCCACTCTATTGTCATGATGATCTGCCAACATTTTAGGTCAAGCTGCCAAACACAAAATATATATACATATCAGATGCCAATTAATACTTCAATACACGTATCAACACAAACACTAACAATTTCCTTACAACTTTGCCTTAATAATATTGAGCTTTTATTCTTTGGGAATTAATAATACTAATTTAAAATCATACTGCTTATGCACAGATCGTCTCAGCAGCAGAAAATCAATTGAAAATACGAAAATTTTTCTAATATGACAACAAAAATACAAATGTAATAACACGTTCATGAGTCAACCAAAAATTAAGCAAAATAATTATTGGTCAAATGAGTCAATGAACTTTTTATTTTTATGATTGGGCATCATCCTCAATAATCAATAAATTCATAACCCAGTTTTATGTTTTGCCATGAGAAAAATCAGGAAAGACAACTCAAAGAAATCCGCCAAGGCACAATTTGTTATCTAAAGTATGATTCACATCAAGAATGTAGTCCTGTTTTACTCCTCCAATCCCATAACTTGCCACTTGGCTCCACAAAATTGAATTGATCTCAACGGCCAACTTGAGCCACTAGTCTTCCTCCCTCTCATCTCTCTTTCTGCAATATTCATGCTTGCCTTCTCATCTTAATTCAACACTGTTGACGCTCTGTGAGAGAGAGAAAGAGAGAAAAAGCAGAGTTCTACTTCCATGGCAATGGTCAAATTGCTACACTTGTCTGAGCTCATCACCTTCCTTGCCAACCAAAGTATCATCGTCATTAGTTCCGGTTGTCTAGCGCCACCGTCGCCTTCAAATGGCGATGTCCGCCTGCAACACCATTTGAACAGCCGAAATTTCCACTATTGCCGCCTACTGTTCGCGCCTCAAAATCACGCCGGAAATGCATGCCGTGCGTCGAGCCCTGCCGTCACAACCGTCTGCCCGCCGACTTGCTGCAACCGCTGCAATCTGCAACACGCCGGAATTCCGCCACATCTCCACCGCCTGCAACTGTTTGCCGCAGATTCAATCCGCCACTAACCAACCGAAGGCCTACGTCCGCCTGCTCTGTCGACGAAGCCCTAATTTTTCTATTCCCAACTATGTTAAATTTTACCGTTACTTATTGTGTGAATATTAGAGTTTTATTTGATGTGTTAATGGATTGGGTCAAATTAATGTTCATGGATCTTTTATAATGTATAACACTCACATAATACACACTCTACTTTGGACATTAGTAATTAGCTAAGTCCATTGGGCCTTTGGCCTAATGGGTTTTAGGGTTAGTTAGGGATACATTTATTATATATACATGTAATCCAGATTATTGTACACACATTCAGTATACGTATGTGATACCTCCTGGCTGGTCGCCCCCAGACGTAGTCCTTAGGACGAACTTGGTTATCAAATTCCTATGTTCTTTACTACTTTCAATTACAATTTAATTATAACAAGAACAATTTTTTTTTTTTTTTTTATCAATCGATTTAGCCATACCTAAAATACATAACAAAAACTATTTGATTAAAAATCAATTAGTAGATCTGGAAATCATGAGATTAAAAATCAACATTGGATCAAACATAAAGCTAATCATGAGATTAAAATGAAAGACAAATGCATAGAAATCAAATGAGATGATGTACCTCACAATAATGGGTGGAGGAAACTTGAAAGTGAGACTAAGAGAAGGGAGGCGACGAATAAGCGGGCCCAATCCTTGAGCATTTTTGTAATTTTCAATAAATGTAGGGGTGTGGGTGATAAATAGAAAATCGTATATAGAGCTGAAAAAAGAATTGGTAGCCTCCTTTTATGTGCATATGCATATTGTCAATTTTTATTAAATTATTCGCTCGTGGTTAAAAATATAAAATCAGAGTTTAGAACAGTCAATTGGCGCACCTTCCAAGACCACACTATATTGAGGGAAGGACACCTCACCAGTCAGATATAGAGAAATCGACTAACTTTATTTTGATAACTCTCAACTTTTTTTTCCTCTTTTATCAACTTATTTTAAAAATCTATTTATATAAATAAAATTGTCCATTTATACGGAAATAAAATTTAATTTTAAAATTCAAAAACTATTTGTTTCAAAATCAAATAATTATAAGAAATTGTGTAAAAATAAAGCACAAGTTTGTGAAAGTCAGCAATTGTAGTTTGAGGAATAAATAATTTTAAATGTTGATTTTTGTTATATGGGATTTATGAATGTAGGTTTAACTATATACACCCTTTATTTTTTTATTAAATTTGTTTAATTTTTCAATGAATGATAAATAAGAAAAGAGTAACATTATAACATTTTGATCGTATATTATATATATTAGAGAAAAAGTGTTAGGATATTGATACAAACTTGATTTATTTTCAAAATTATGAGTTTTAAAAGAAGTGCAAAAATTAAAAGATTTATACTAGTATGCTTATAAAAATACTCCATTAACAAAAAAATAAATATTTATATTAATACTTAATGCATATTGTCTATTAATTTATTGTTACATTTGGATTTTTTAATCTTTTGAGTTAGTTGGGGTATGTGAGAGGCTATGCTAGCTGTTGGGGGAGACAGAAACACTTCAATTACTAATATTTATTTATTTCGTTCTACAAAATCCCTATTTATAAAAAACTATTAGTTCGTTCTACAAGATCCCTATTTATAATTGCTCAAGCATATATTGCCGATATTAAATTGCGGTCAGATTAATTGGCATAGAATTCTCTAAAATTCTCAATTCCATTTGTACATTTCTAGGATGTCATTTTCCTTCCTTCTTTTCTATTCTAGATATTTCTTTATTTGTCTTTTCTAATTTTAGATTTTATCTTATTTTATTAGAGAGAGGATATGCTTAGCTTCACTAGCATATAAATATAATTAGTATTTATAACTTGATTCTCTTTATAACTTTATATGATCAGAAAATATAATATAAAATTATTCAGAATCATTTTGAAGAATATAATTATTTCGTTAAAAGATATTAATATTTAATTTAAGAAATATTAATTATGAAAACTACAAATTATGCAATTGGGTGAAAAATATGTCAAAATTCAAACTCATTGTTTTGAGTGATCCTGTGACATAAAATGACACCATTTATGAAATTCAGCGACTTTGAAATCAAAATTTAACCAATTAAAACATTAATGTGGGCTTAAATTTAAAACAAATTGTGTTTTTGGATCTTTTATGAAAGAAATATACCCTTCAACCATAAAAAATAAGTTCTATCTGACATTTATTAACAATAGTTTTTTTTCATCATTCAAAATTAATTAGTTAATTATTTCATATGCCAGTAGTTACACTTAAAAGAAACTACTTAATTTATAACTTGGCAAGAACACAATCGGCACGGCAATGAAATGCTGACTGCTTTGACAAATATGGGGATTGGGACCTAATTAATGCCCTAATTGACCAGATTGGACTTGTTAATGTGGGTAGGCATTTGGTCCTTCTATTGATGGACAAATTGGGCTTGGTGATTTTGGTCCATTTACTTCTAATGGGTAGGCTGATATTGAAAGGTCTTGGTTATATGCACATAAATTTGTTGGTACCAGGTTTTTGGAACTAGACATTTTAGGAAACACACCACTCGGATGAATATACTATCTTTCGTGCGATAATTTATTTTGAACATGTTTCATTTTTCTTACATTTTTTTATCATAGTGTAAAAATTAAAAAATGTTCAAAATTTTTGCCGAAAATTTGTCAATAACCTGGGTCAATTTATTGGTAGTACACACAGTTTTTTTAATTATATTCCCTCCATCCCGTAGAAATAAATATTTTTGAAAAATGCCAAATATTTTCAAGGGTAGTGTCAATAACCTGGGTCAATTTGTTGGTAGTACACACAGTTTTTTTAATTATATTCCCTCCATCCCGTAGAAATTTACATTCTACGGGATGCCACATTTTTTTAAGAAAAATGCATTTAATAAATAAAGTAGTGACATATAGGTAAATAGTTCTAAAAATAGCCTTTTTTTTTACATTTTTATTTCAAAAAAAGGAAAATTTTTAAAAAATCGAACGAACAAACATTAATTCGTTGATAAAATGCTAACATAATTTTGAAAATATTTATTTATATAAAATTAGATTTTGAAATAAAAAAAAAACCTTCAAATTAAATCCATTGAATGGTGAATGTGGGTTAGGAGCTAGAAAATTCATCCAAATGGTGTGCAGCGGGGTTAGGGGTTAGAGAAAAAACAAAATAGACAGTGAAAAAGAGGTGGGAGATAGACTGGATCATGGAAAAAGAGAAGTAGAAGAAAAGAAAAATGGAGTAATTTCATGCTTGAGGTATTACACTTATTAAGCAATATTATATTATTTATTCACAATGTTTGATATATTTGTGTATAAAATATTGCAAGATAAGACCAATAATATGAATTTTTGTAATAATATTATCTTGCTGGGTAGGAGATACAAATTTATATTGACCCGATATTTTATCTTATAATCCTGTAAAAAAAAAAGATTATATTACACTCTTTTCACCATTGACAATATAATAAATCATCTCACCTCTCTCCTCTAACAATTTTTGTATGACATAAATAGTAACTTTGTTTTAATGTATATAAATATTACACCCTACCAAGTGATATTACTTCAATACCTACACTTCTTTTTGGCAAAATATTATATAAATTATTTTCATGATATAAACCATTTTGTGATACAAGGTTTATATTTATAAATTTATTTTTTTGCCTTATTAAAAAGTTGTTCATGACACAATACCTACTCTTTCTTTTTATATATATTACACTCTACTAAGTGAGATTACTTTTTATGACTATTTTGTATAACTTTTCTATTACACCCTACCAAATAATGTCATATAAATTTTACTTACAAAATTTGTAACATCTAATACTGACTATCAATCATACTAAGAATAGTAATATTAATAATAAAAATTGTAATCTTAGTATAGATCATATTTCATACCAAATTTTAATGAGAGTATGTAAATATATAATTGTGTATGCTGTTAATTTTGTCATTCTAATCTTCCAATTTTTGACAGATTTTAGAAGTGCTAATTAAGTGTCCAACTTGTATTATGTGGAAGAAAAGTGATTAGATAAAGCTATGTATTCTAATTTATTATTTACTCCCTAGAACATTAATAATATAAAGAAATGAGACTTTCTATTATTCTCTTTCATTTAGGTATAGCAACTTGAATATTTTGAGGTAATTCGGCTCATTAGGGGTAAATCCCGGATTGGAGGCCCAAAACCGTATATTTATTACCACAACAATAGCCCCCCCAAGATCCAGCGTTGGCTTTGGTCGGAGCTTGATCTTCGAAGTAGCGCGCTCATCAAAATCTTGGCCCTTCATCGGGCTGACAGTCTCACTTCATGCCTGACTAGCAATTTGTGTTCGCACACAAATGCTCTTTCCTACAAGTGTATAGGATCGTGTAGTGGTAAGCTGACCAAGTTATAAATATCGAATCCACGGGAAGCAATGAGATAAATCTAATCCTAAGAATTGTGTGTGAATCTTGAAATCAAATAAACAAAAATGAAAATTGCAGGATTTGGGTTTCTATTTACTTACAAAATGAAAGACAAATAAAATAATGCAAGCTAAGAATCTAAACTAAAATGTGTCTGTTTTGGGTGTATTCCACCCAAAGCAAAGAGACTTAAATCATAACTACTGAGTGAAAGGACTAACTGAGATAACGGGCATAATTCAAATTAACATAAATTAAAAATGAGACTAGAATTACTTAAACTAATTGAGACAAAATGCATATTAAATTTCAAAGAAAGGACTAAACTATTCAAAATCATGTAAACAATATCAATATGAACGATTGAGAAAAAGACTACTAAGAATGAATTGAATGGAAATACTTGAATAAAACTAAATTGAACGTCAAATTGAAATTAAACCAATGCAATCAAAATTACTTAGAAATCCTAAAACAAGAATTAAACTAATCAAACCAAAGAATTGTGTGTTTCAAT
>JAPKLY010000844.1:101793-121370 GCA_026898435.1 Prunella vulgaris | reverse complement strand
ATCTAGTACTGAAGAAGAAATTGATGGCCCCACCAGGTGTATTTGGATCGAATTTGGAAGGACCATTCCGGGTCACCGCAGCCTAGGAAAATGGTGCATACGACCTCGAGGACGCAGAAGGAAACGCCTCGTCGTACAACTGGAGTGCGGCCCACCTAAAGAAATTTTATCAGTAAAGCAAAATTTTGTAATAGACTAGCTGGAGGTTCGCATCAGAAGTGTTGATGGCAACCCATGTAAATTACGTTGCTATATGAAGTTAGAAGTTTTTCTTGAAAAAATATCCAACCGATCGAAGGTTCGCAAAAATATCCAACTGTTCGAAGGTTCGCAAAACACCCAAGTGTTCGAAGCTTCGCAACCCACGAGGACCAAGGTCCCAAACATTATAATCTAAAGTCTCAAAAGGCAAAGGTCAAAGTGCCCAAGGGTAGCGAAGGTATCCTTCCTAAAGGATTGCCAAGCACCTACTGCCATAAGTTAGAAAAAATTCACAAAAAAGACGATTAAAACGTCTAAGGCAAGGTTCGTGAAACCCAATCGCCCAAAGTGAATTAAACAAAGTACAACTCGCTGCCCCAAGCGGTTTAAGACTAGCGATTCGCGGCCCTAAGTGGTGTAAGACGAAGAATATGTACTATACAGATGGAGGTACTATTCGTAGTCTTAAGTGACGTAAAATGAACGGTTCGCTTCTCAAAAGTAGAATAAGATGAACAGTTGAGTACCCGGAAAATATATTAACGAGCTAATTGAAATTATAATGTAAGTGTAAAAATGCAAGCGAAGACAAGGTTATAGCAGAAGGCTCGAATTTCATTCAAAAGATACTTAAGAAGCTTTCAAGTCAAAAAGATACTTGAAAAATTCCTAAGTATACGAAGTAGTGCTAGCCACAAAGGTCGGCTAGCTGACCATCTTTGAAATGCAAAAGAGCTCCTTCTGGGCGAGCTATACGTGCCCGGCGAGCTACTATGACTTGATAAAAAATTGAAAGAAATAAAAAACTAATCTAAGAAAGCAAAGAAAAGTGTCAAGACTCGAGAGCTGCGGGGTCAGTCAGAGTGGGAACCTCGGCGGAGGCCTCGGGGTCGGCGGCCTCCGAAGCAACCTCGCCGCCGGCTGCTTGGCGATCTTGGGGAGAAAGGGCGGGCAACATGGTGATGTTGCCCGTGAACCCGCTAGTGTCAAACCCTGAAGTGTCGAGCATCGCATCCCCGATGGCTTCCTGTAGCTGCTCGACGGTGAGGGGAGCTCGCCCTTCTTCGTTGGCGATCTCTTCCTCGGTGGCGATGTTCAGTTCCGGCACGGGCACAGTTTTGATAATCTTAAAGCGCGCTGGAACGAAATCAGTAGGCACCCCGAGCTCCGGGAGGTCGCCCACGTCAATCTCAGTCTCATCTGGGAAAGGGGCTTTCTCCAAGCACTCCTGGAAGTCGCCCACCACGGCCTTCAGCTCGTCGTCCTTGTGGGCCAGCGCCCACCAGATAGTCCGAATGACCTCGGCATAACATTGGACGAATCCTTTGTCAGAGGCCTCAGCCTTTACAGCTGTCAAGTCCGGCGGGGAAGAGGCGTCATTTCGGAGCTCGGCGACTTCGTTGATCTTCGCCGAGAGCTCACCCCCAACCTCTCGCACTCCTCGTCAGACCCCACTGCAGGTCCAACTCCCTTTTGGTCACCGTGTGCTCGCCGACCTCCTTCGCGAGCTTCTCGGCGAGCTCCTCCTCCTTAGCTCTGAGCTTGGCATCTGCATCTTGCTGGATTTCGGCGAGCTAGCGTTGAAGATCGCCGAGCTGTTTGAGAGCGTCTTGCTCGGAGGCCAGAGATGCAGCGGCCTTCTCCTCGGCAAGCTTCGCCAACCTTTTGGCCTTGTCCAAAGACTCCGCCATTGCGATCAGGTTCTTGTTCTTCTCCTGAATGCCCACCTCGAGCTGAGTCGCCTGGTCGATTACCCTTTGGTTAGCAAGCAGAAGCCCACTTGCATAATGCATCGAGAGCAGGGCATTTTCGACCAGGTTCTGCCCCTCTATGGTCGCCAGCTGAGGGTTTGACCAATGCCGAGGTACCTCGCTCACTGTGTTCCGAGCAAGGCCTGGAGGAAGGCTGCGCATCGAGGTCAGGGAGCGAGACCGTTCATAGGCATGGATGGCCTCATGCCGGTTGGGGTGTGCAATGGGGGCATAACTGCGTGGTTAAAACAGTTAGAGTTAGAAAAGGGAAATATGAGAAATCGACATGAATTAAAACCAAAATGGCGAGCTACTCACTGAGCTTGCTCAGGGTCCTAGCCTAGGAGCGTATCATCATTAGTTTGGACCCCGAAAGGTGATTGGGGAGGTGGCGACCTCGGCGTGGGGGGAAGTGCCAACGGAGCAGTAGACTGGGCGGAACCACCTTGCCCAGATCTCGCCGAAGCTCGCCCAGCCTGATCAGAATCCTCGTCACGCAAGGCGAACTTGGTCCTTTTACGGCTTTGGGGGTCTTCGTCACCCACTCGGGTCCCGTCACCCTTCTAAAGGCCCCTCTTCCCGTGACCTCGCTCGGGAGTGGCGCCAGCTCGCCCTCCACCCCTGCTGGTCTTGGCGACCTCCGCAGCCTTGGATTTTGGTAGGGCTTTAGTTTGCCCCTTCTGGGTCCCGGACCCACCTACCTCACCCTTCTTCGAGATGGGCTCAGCTTTCTTGCTCGCGTCCAACACGAGTATCGAGGGCAAGGTAAGTTTGTTGGGACGGGGTGGACCCATGGCGAACCGGCGAGCAAGGATCTCGTAGGCCGGCGGGATTTCAATAGTTGGGAAGGTGACCCTGCTACCGTCTGCAAAACAGAAAAATTGAGGGTAGATGATTAGCATCTTGGGCGAGCTACCCCCCCTATGGGCGAGCTTCGAAGAGTTGTGAACCTGGAAGCTCAGGACCTTGGACCGTGAGGTGGTGTGGCAGAGTGTGAAGCCCGGCGAGCCTTAGACAATGGTGTTGAGTGAGGTGGGCGATCTCCCTGTCCTTTTGACTCCTCAGGTAGCAGACAGCCCGCACCACGTCAAACTCAATCGGCACTTCAGGCTTCCCGCGGCTCGATATGTGATGCTTCGAACCTGCAAAATAAAGGAATTAGATTAGTAAATCTAATTCAACCCACGCACACCAAGTAGGCGACCTACTGCTAGCATCTCCATATTCATCGGGGGTTGGAATTCGCTCTCCTCTCCCGGAGTAGCTCGTAGAAGCTCGCCAGTCTCCACCCATGAAGACGAATTACTGTTTCCAGTCACGGATTTTATTCGGAAGGATCCCCAAGAACTTCTCCCCCGGGCGAGCTTTGAGGTAGTAGTACCCCTTGCCATCGTTCACCTGTCGAGTCACAGCGAACAGCTCGTTGAGCTCGGCAGTGGTCAATCTGTTCTCATATCCCTCTAGTCCGAAGACCGCCAACGCCGCCAATAAGCTGCTCTAGGCGTTGGGGGTGAGCTGTGTGATGGCGAGGTTGTTGTCGAGCAAGAATCGGCATATGATCGGGTGCATGGGCAATGTCAGCCCGCCCTCAAGAGTGTGTACGTTGATGGCCGTCAACCCCGCTGGAGGTGCATCAGCTCGCTCGTTTTTCTCTGGCGCGTATAGGAAGATGTCGAGTGGGATCCGGTACCTCACGCGGAATTGAGAGATCTGGTACTCAGTGATGACACTTTTAACATCGCTTGCGTTGTAATCCGACTTATTCACCGCATTCCGATAAGCTCGTCTGGGGAGATCGAAGTCCGCCACGTGCTGGGCAACATACTCCTCCCAGTCGAAGGGATGAATAACGTCGGCAGAGACCTGGCGCTCGAGCAACTGAGGCTCAGGGAAATCAATTGAGCGAAACCATTCCAGCGTGACTTCTTCGAGGTCGCCTTGTTGCTCGCCTACTTCGACGACCTCCTCGCCGACATCGGCGACCTCCCCCGGGACCTCGGCGATCTCTTCGTCCTCAGCCAGAGCCTCGTTAGGGGCTGGCTCGCAATCTCGCCAAAGCTCGCTGAGATAAGACTCTTCGCTCTGGCCAGAACTGGCGGCTCTCTCCCCCGGATTGGATCAGACCTCGCCGGGAAGCTCGCTGGAATTGGGGCGAGCTACCGAAGCCGCCTCGGAACTGGAGCCAATTATTATCGGGGTTATTTGGGGAATGAGCCCACTCTCCATCATGGGTTGTTTCTCGGGGTTACGGTTCGAAAGAGATTCACTCGAGGAGTGGGTCGACATGATTGGAGCGGGTTTCGAAAAGTTCCAAATTGGTCCAAATATCCCAGTCGCCGGGGTAACGGTACAATGGTGGTCGGAAAAGTTCAAAAAGTCACCGGAAATGTCTAAAATTTCCGTTGACTCGAAGGAATCGGGAGAGGAACGAAAAGAATCTACAAAAGAAAGAAGAAAAGTGGAAAGAAACCGAATTCTACCTTGAGGAGCCTTTGAAAATCCGTCGGACGCAAAAAAATACGATCGCCGGAAAAAGCTCGAGAGAATTGGGAATGCAAAAGTGGAGAATGAATTCGATTCCCCCTATTTATAGACGTCGGGGCGAGCTGTGATTTACAAAAAGCCCAGGGACCGATTTGCAAAAATTTGAAAGGTTGTCATGATGGGCGTGGGAAACAACGCCTAAAAAGGCATGCATTACGCATTGATTCCCGCACCACGTCACCTGGCCAACCGCCACGATGTAGCTCGCCCATAAGCTCGGCAACTATCCAGGGTAGTTCGCCAACACTCGAGCCTCCGTCCGCAGATAAGTCAACTTGCCCACACATTATAAGTATCATGATGTGAGCGAGCTGGGGGGCAAGTGTTGATAGGCGAACTCAATCCAAGGGGCTAACACAGGGAAGCTCGGCGAGGTTGGTGAGAACCTCGCCCAAGCTCCCCAGGGGTCAGAACCAATGGCTAGTACACCAGGAGAGAGAGAGGGAGTCATGGGCGAGCTTCTCCATTAGGGAAGGAGCTCGCCCCTATCCAAGGAGACCTAGCCGAAGTCCACCACTACACCATCTCCAAAATAAGCATAAGGCACCGAAGCTCGCCCGGAAGCCCGCCGATGTTAGAGGCGATAAACAACGTGTGTATAGAGGATAAACATACATATAGTAGGACAAAGCTTTGTAAAGGTAAGCATTGTGAGGGACCAAGGCGAGGGTTGAGAACCCTCGTCAACACCAAGAGCCCAATAGGCTCATAAGGTGCCACCTCACATTTGCACACCTATAAATATGTTTCTCTTGTACTATTCAAGAACAATTAAACCATAATACATAAACACTTTCTCTCTCTACATTATCCATCTAAGAACAAAATCTTAGATTATTATTTGGTAGAATTAATATGCTGTAACAAGCCACATAACAACACCATTAGTAAATTCTATCAACACATACTATAAATTGTGTAACCATAAAAAAGTTCACCTCAATTTTTTTCCCACTTTTTTCGGCACAAAAAACGAAGATATTTAATGTGATTGAACTAAATTGTGTAACCATAAAAGAGTTCACCTCAATTTTTTTTCCTCTTTTTCGGCACAAAAAATGAAGATATTTAATATGATTGAACTATATCTCATTATTAACGATGGAGGAATAGTTGTTCACTTTTGCACATGGTTCGCCAATCTTTTTCATATAAAACAAGAAACCATATTCAATAAATTTTTTTAAGAAATTAATTAGTAGGTCACATTAATTAATTAGTCCTGCAATTTTCAATATTCATTTTCAATTCATGTTTCTTTTTAAAATATAATACTAGTCTTGTAAATTTATAAATTGATAATATCAAAATATTTTTAAATTTATACAATTAAATAATATCAAAATGTGTTCATGTTTGGGGGAGAAATTGGGTTTATTGGGTGTCAGCTCTATCGAGAACATGTGATGATAACTTATATGCCTAATTTTGAATTTCTAGTGCAACTTTAGGCTAAAAAGTTATTTTTTCATTTCTGCGGTATTTAAATTATTAAAATATTATTTAATAGTTTGTTATATTATCTAGAGGTCGTTGGTTATGGTATACTGAATATTTTGAAATATCTTGTATACTATATCTTTAATTTTTTGCGGACAATCGATAAGGTATTTCGTCAGAGCGCGTAAAAGTTTGTTACACTGACTTATATGCATTTAATTATCTTTTTATATTTTTTAGTTTTCAAATCATGCATATATATCACATACATATATATATATAAATAATAATATATTTTATTTAAAAGTATTTTATGGATGTAGAAGGAAAAAAAGTTTTACATGTGTGTAGTGTTCAATATCAGATTCATAAAATACTTCTAAAATCTTACTAAATTTTGAAAAAACTTAATATTGGGAGGTCTGAATTTCTAAAATTCATGCATGCACGTCAATATAACCAATTTTCACAGATCCTGACAAGACACATCATTAGTTGCCAATCCGAGGTGAAAAATATGTATCGAATTAAATCTTCTTAAAAAATTAGATTTTATTTAATAATAATAGTAGTAACCTAGGGTTAAATCGAAGATGAGGAAAATATGTTGCATTTATATAGAATTAACCTAAAACTTTATTAGTTACAATTAATTAATGTCCGTTTGAAACATTTTGTCAAAAAATTATAGTTAAATTTATAAATAATATATATAGGTCACCTCATTATAAATATTTATGCTATAGGTTAGTGTGGTAAATAATTAATAATTTTGTTAGAATAATACCAAAAATAGAAAACATAATGCTGGGTTCTGTGATGATACGTGTGATAATAGATGGAAAAGAATCTCTCTCTCTGTTAAAAAAAAAAACCGTGTATTGATGAATGCAAAGCAAAAGATGCAATCTATCTTAGGGTTTGTTTTCTAATTTATGCATTGATGACCACCTTAATGACCTCATTTCATAATATACGAAGTTTAGTAATTACCTTACAAAACGGTCGTTAATTTTAGCGATTGGCGACCGTTTTGTCGGCCACAAAAATTAACCCCGAGCGCAGTTATTTTTATACTTCGTTCGTTCGTTATATTTTTTTCCATTTTCATCCGTTTCTTTACTGATTTGGTCAAATTTTTTATAGCAAAACAAACACTCTCTTTTGCTACTTCCCCACAAGTGCACAGTGGAACCAAGTAGTATCGAACCACAAGATTTAAGAGTACGATCGGGCCCTAATGCTATGTGTTGACATGTTATTGTAGTTGCGAGACGGGGGAACAAGACGGGGAAATAAAACTAAAAGCACTAAATAAAGCAATTAAATGAAGTACTCTCCTTCCTTCCCACAGAAATTTGCACACTTTCCTTTTATGGATGTTCAACACAAATTTGCATACTACTAAAAAAGAAATATTGATTTGCGTGCACACTCACAAACATATACACATATTTACCCATATGTCACTACTTTATATATAAAATACATTCTCCTTAAAAAATATACCGTCTCGTAGGGTGCAAATTCCTACGAGACGGAGGGAGTATAAAAGGGGCACCCGACTAAGTAGGGTCAATGAGAGAGGCACGTAACTTTAGGTAATGATCATATTACATAAGTCAATCAAATGAATTAATTAAATAAAATTCTAGTTAATTTTTCAATTGTGTGAAATGACTAATTACTAAAGGCTAACAATAAGCACAATAGAGTAAAACACTATGAAGAATAACCCTTCTCCTTCGGGTGATATATCTCGCATTGAGGTGTTCCCAAATACAATACTAAAGTGTCATTCAAATTCTTCACTTTTCGCTCTCTAAATATAAACTAAAGTTCTACTATCATTTACCTTCTCTAGTATGCATATATTATTTAGTTCATCATCATGCAATTATTTAGCTCACTCAACCTTATTAATATTGCAAGCATAAATTCAAACATAAATTAGACATGAAAATTAATTAGAGCACAATAAAAACCATCAATAGAATCAACAACAATCATGAAATTTAACTAGAAATAATTAAATTAAAACATAAGCTCAAAATTCACAATTATCTCAACATCTAAAATTACTAAGAGTACTAACTCATCAATTTACAACTCTAAATCTTGCAAAGTAAAGGAAAATAAATTAATGAACTATTAATTAAAATATAAAAATTAAAAAAGAGATAATTTTAGAAGACATGTTGGGGTTGATTTTTCTTAAATTCTTAAATTTCAAAAATACTCGACACTCCACCTAATAGTTAGACATTTTTGTAGGATGCAAATTTCTATTTCACTACTTTATATATTTACCCACATCGCCGTAATCACATCCGTCGCTGAAACCACCGTCCGCAATCGGAAACCAGACTAGCAACCACAAGAAACCGACTGGTAATTGAGAAGTTAATGAGTTGGGCCTAGTTTATTTTATTGAAGCCCAAATCTGTTATTAAGCCCAAGGTCCATTTTAATGAAGCTTTGCGTGAGATTATAAGGGGCCGTAGGTTTTATTCTGAGGGGGATTCAAGCATGCAGTAGATAATGGGGTTTAGGTTTTAGGAATTAGGGATTAGTTGGTAATTTTTATTTTCATATTGGCAAAAATATTAGAATTAGGGATTTAAATTCTTGTTTTTTTGGTTTTGATTGATTTGAATTATTCCTTTGGATTTTTGAATTTGGATTATTATTGTTTGATTTTCATTCTTAATTAGGTTTTATGCAATTTCTTATTTCAACTAGTTTTAGTAACATTCGTCTAATTTTTTATTAATTTATGTTATATTCAATGATGCATGTTATTTCAATTATATCCATATTTAATTTATTTATGTTATTATTGTTTTTTTTTTATCTCAATTGGTCCTATTCACTCATTAGTTATGAGTTAAGTCCTTTTTCTTTGGGTGAAATTCACCCGAAGCAACTCCCGTTTTAGTTTAGATTATTATTTTCGTATTCTTGATCCTGTACACTAGGGTGCATGACATGTACCCTTAATTAGATTTTAATTTCAAATTCAGGAAACCCAGTGAGCTGGAGAGATGAAGATCCGTGCGAAGATGATGGAGCACTAGCAGTTATTAAATTAGGATTATTTATGTGAGAGATATAATCAAGCAGTTATCAAATTAGGATTATTTATGTGAGAGATATAATTCATGCGAAGACAAATTAAGATTATCTTCTTAGAAGGAGAAATATTAATAGGGTTTTCATCAGTTTAAAGTTTATTTAATTTAATAAAACAATTTAATAATGTATAATAAATAAATAATATATGAAATACACAAAGAACAATTTATAATACCCGAAGCACAATTGAATATTACCCCAAGATCAACTCATCAATACCCCAAAAATAAATCTAAGTAATACTCCAAGAACAGCTCACAACACCCTAAGAGCAATTCACAATACCCTAAGACAAATTCACAATACCCCAAAAATAGTTCCAAGTAAAAAGCCAAAAAAACAAATCACAATACCCCAAGAATAACTCATCAATACCCATAACAATAAAAAAAGAAACAAATTGATAAGTAGAAATTTGTGTGTAATTTTGGTTTATTTGTGGGCAATTATTGCACTCAATGATATTAAAATTATATATTTTTCTACTTATATGAAATTAATGGAATAGATACCACCTTAATTATTTTATTATGATTTTTGGGCTTTGCAGGAATTACTTTTGAGTAGAATTAAATTGAGTGAAGAAATGCTTGAATAAAGTCCATGCAAGTGAGATGGCCAATGCAATTAAAAGAGAAAGCCCAAGTGGAATTAATTGAGAAACAAAGGCCTAAGCCCAGCCGGAATGCATGAATGTGTAAATACATATAGATATTGAGAAAGGCCCAGGAAATCTTTTCCTATTTAATATTGTGGGCCACCCATGCATATGGATTTGAGGAAGTTAATCAAGGTCTAAGGGATTGAGAGGGAGGATATATATACCATTCGCATACCTGGAGGGTTCGGGGGGGAGCCGCATGGAGTTGTGAAGGAAGAAGGCAGCTGCGACTTTGTTATTCCCATTAGAGTTTGAACTTTTATGTCTTTTAATTTATTTTACGTAGACTTCATTTTATATTCCAATTCTAGGGATGTTGAACTCTTTTATATTATCTTTTAATTAATTCCTCGTGACGTGTTCTTATTTCGTATCTTGGGTTTTTCGTATTACTTGGTTGCATGTTCAGGGATTTTTGTAATTAATTTAGTAATGGCCTGCTAGGTTAATTTACATTTAATTCTACAGTTAGAATATAAACTATAATCCGTAATTGTTATAGGGTATATTCACGAGTAACAAATAGTGCACCATTCACTAGGGGTAATGCGGATCTGGGTTATGTGAAGCGAACGTTTCGTATTTTGCAGTCCAGTCTTTCTATTAATTTGGTGGTTGAATGCGTTTAACAAATTAAATCTAGTGAACGTTTCACTTAGGTTGTTTGATTAAATAGGGTTAGTTAAAGAGCGTCTCTTAACTAGCTAATCTTAAGAATTAATTCGGTTTAACTGAGCGTCTCGTTATTCTATGGAAGAGATTTGAGATTGGAGTAAGACTGTCACGGGATTCATTAGGATAGTATAAGTTGTGGGGATACTGAATTTAGGATTGGAATATTATTTCTCCTTCTTGATCTTAATCATATTTTATTCCGTTCTCTTTTATTAGCATTAATTTAGTTATAGTTTAATTAGTTACCAACCAAACCCCCCTTTATTGCATTACTCTTAGATTAATATAATAAATTCACGATTTGATATCCCGCTCCCTGTGGGATCGACCCTTACTTGCCTTTGCTACTAGTTAGTAAAGTAGAGTTAAGGATTGTATTTTGCGTGCCTCGACAGCACGATCAAAATTTTGGCGCCGTTGCCGGGGAGTGGTGTTGAATTATTTTGTGTTTTTTTTATATTAGTTTTCGTAGTAATTTTTTTTAGTTAATATATTCTCTTGACTTCTCACAATCTTCTCCATGTTTTGTGCATGTTAACTCATTCTTCTCGCAGAACCGATTTTCTTTATATTTCAGAAATTGAGAAAGAAGCACGAAGGTTGAGGAGAGAGACTCGAGAGCTTTCAAAGCAGTTGCCTTTTTCATTGAAGATTGATAGCCGTAGCAGCTCGGATAGTGAGGAAGTCAAGATGGCTGAAGAGCGAACATTGAAGGAGTTGGCAAATCCTCAGCTGACTCAACAACCATTGTGCATCACCTTTCCACAGCTTGGAAATGAGGGCACCACCGAGCTTAAGCCAGGATTGATCCACTTACTTCCATCTTTCAAAGGCTACATGGGAGAGGACCCACACAAACACTTGAAAGAATTCCATGTGGTATGCACGAGCATGAAACCCACAGGACTTACTGCGGAGCAAACGAAGTTGTTGGCCCTTCCCATTTTCACTGAAAGATATGGCCAAAGATTGGCTCTATTATTTACCACCGTGCTCAATCACTACTTGGGCAGAGATGGAGAGAGTCTTTCTAGCACGATACTTTCCAGCTTCAAGGGCCACAAACATCAGAAAGGATATATGTGGTGTGAGGCAGATGAATGGTGAGACGCTCCATGAATATTGGGAGCGCTTCAAGAAGCTTGTTGCAAGTTGCCCTCAACATCAGATTAGTGAGCAACTCTTGATCCAGTACTTCTATGAAGGATTGTCATTGATGGACCGCAATTTGATGATGCGGCCAGTGGAGGGGCACTAGTTGACAAGACACCCGCTGCAGCAAGAGACCTGATTTCGAATATGGCTGCAAACTCACAATAATTTGGCCATCGGGATGCACCTTTGAAGAAGATTAATGATGGAAGTGAGTCATCACTAGAGAAGCAAATTGCGGAGTTGACCTCATTTGTTAGAAAAGTTGTTGCAGAACGTTCACAAGTCTTACCATGTAAGATTTGCAATACCACTGAGCACTCCACTGATACATGTCGAGTTTTGCTTGATGAGATTGAAGCTCATGCCAATGCTGTGGATAGTGGGCACTTTCAGCGAGGGAAATACAATCCCTTCTCAAACACTTATAATCCAGGATGGAGAGACCACCCCAACTTGAGATATGGGAACCCGCAAGGAGGTGAGCAAGTACATCCTCCACCATCACAACAGCAAAGGCAATATTTTCAGAAGCCAATGGAAGAACAGAGTTCGAGCAGTTCCTTGGAAGACTTAGTGAAATCATTGGCCACAAGCTCTTTGAAATTCCAGCAAGAAACTCACACTAGCATCAAAAATCTTGAGAATCAAGTGAGTCAATTAGCCACTACGGTGAATCGCTTGAAGAGCCAATTTAGTAGTAGATTGCATCTCAATCGGAAATAAACACGAAAAATGTTAGTGCCATTATCTTGAGGAGTGGGAAGGAGCTTGAAGGACCTACTGTGGGTGTTGAGAAATCTGGAGGCGAGAAAAATTCTGATGCCAATGATACTAAGTTGCCCAGTGTCGGACCTACTGTCGGCAAAAGTGAGGTAAAATCTCCAAACTCCACTTCTATTCCTTCTAACACTTTACCCTTTCCTTCTAGGATGGAGAAAGAATGGAAGGAGGACAAAGATAAGCAAGTCTTGGACGTATTCAAGAAGGTGGAAATCAATATACCTTTGATTTACGCTATCAAGCAAATACCAAGATATGCAAAATTTCTGAAGGAGTTGTGCACTGACAAGAAGAGACTCAAAGGAAATGAGAAGGTGATGATGGGAGAAAGTGTCTATGCGATTTTTCAGAGGAAATTACCACCAAAGCGCAAGGACCCAGGTATGTTCATCGTCCCTTGTAAAATTGGTGATTATATAATCGAACGTGCTATGCTTGATTTGGGTGCATCAATAAATGTTATGCCACCTTCTGTTTATAATTCATTAAATTTGGGGGAGTTAAGGAAAACTGGGGTTGTAATTCAATTAGCAGAACATAGTAATGAATATCCAGATGGGGTAATTGAAGATGTCCTTATGCAAGTGAATGAATTGGTATTTCCTGCAGATTTTTATGTGTTTGATACGAATGACGAAGCCTCGGATTCCCCACCTATTTTGTTAGGGAGGCCGTTCATGAACACCGCCCAAACAAGGATAGATGTTCGTGAGGGAACCCTCACAATGGAATTCGATGGACAAGTCATTCGATTTAGTATTCATGATCCCATTAAATTTCCTGCTAATGATACTTCTGCTTTTGCTATGCATTGCATTGACCCACCCTTGCAGCAAGTGTTTGAGCTTAATTGTAGGGATAATTTGATGTGCCCCTTACAAACTCTCTGGATCATGAGGATGAAGCTATGAAAAAGGAGGAATACTCTGCCCCTATTACGTGAAGAAAATGAAGTTTCTCGTCGAGCATAACGACGTTAAAAAATTGCGCTATTGGGAGGCAGCCCAAATTTTAATTGCTTTTTATTTTTCAATTCTAGTTTGATTGTTTTATTTAGTGTTCGTTGTTTAGGGTGGCTAAATTTTGTTGGATTGTGCAGGTGTGTTCTCTCGTTAGGTGTGATAGTGCTCAAAAATTCGTTGAAGAAACGAAAAATTAACTTAAAGTCATCTGAACTTAAGCGTGATCACGCCCTAAAGGAAATTCACTTTGCCCTTACTTTCGGAAAACCAACAGAAGCTCTTATGCATTTAAGCGTGATCACGCCTAAGCAAGAGTTTGAGAAAAGACGCCCCTTTTGTTAACTTTTTTTTTTCTTTTTTTAGCTTTATTTTTATTTTTATTATTAATTTTGTAAGTTTTGATTAGGTCAAAGGTGCACTCTTAACTCTCAATCCCTTTTGTGGGGATACTGAACTTAGGATTGAAATATTATTTCCCCTTCTTGATCTTAATCATATTTTATTCCGTTCTCTTTTATTAGCATTAATTTAGTTATAGCTTAATTAGTTACCAACCAAACCCCCTATGTTGCATTACTCTTAGATTAATATAATAAATTCACGATTTGATTTCCCGCTCCCTGTGGGATCGACCCTTGCTTGTCTTTGCTACTAGTTAGTAGAGTAGAGTTAAGGATTGTATTTTGCGTGCCTCGACAGCACGGTCATAAATCATTAACATGAAATTCTAACCAATAAAATTTAATTGAAACATAGAATATTACCCCTAGGATTAAATTGAAGATGAGAAAAAATTGGTGCATTTACGTAGAATTAACCCAAAACTTTATTAGTTACAATTAATTAATGTCCGTTTGAAACATTTTGTCAAAAAATTATACTCCCTCCGTCCCAGGGGTATTTGCACCCCTGGGATGGCACAATGTTTAAGAAAAATGTATATTTTAAATAAAGTAGTGATATGTGGATAAATATGTGAAAAGTTTTGTGAGTGTGCACGTAAATCGATGTTTCCCTTTTAAGTAGTGTGTAAATTAGTTTGGGATAGCCCAAAATAAAAAGTGTGCAAATTGATTTGGGACGGAGGTAGTAGTTAAATTCATAAATAATATATATATGCCACATCATTATAAATATTTATGGTATAGATTTGTGTGGTGATTGCCTAATTCTTATGCAACACGCAAGTAGTGTATATGATCATTGTTGTATAAAGGTAAATGACCAAGTTAAATATCAAACCAAAGGAAACAAGTGCTAATCCAATTTAATCCCTAGAAATATACTTCTCAAAACAAACGAAAGAAAAGACAAGTTCGGGTCCCATTCTAACAAAATGAAAATACGGGTGAACTAATCTAACTTCCGTAGAAATGCAAAGGAGTGGGTGTATGCTCTAGGTAATCTCCATTATGTATCAATTCAAGCATTAATCTATCCTATAGCTATCATGAGTTTCATCAAATGATTAAACTAGATAATTAACACCTTATTAAGTACTAAATTCTCATTTGAATTTTAATACTCCTATTGTTTTGTTCTAAGCTCCTAACAATTCTCATTGACATAGAAATCCATCAATTTACAACCCTAAATCTTGCAAAATAAAGAGAAATAAATTAATGAACAATTAATTGAAATAAAAAAAAAAAGAGATAACTCTAAAAGACATCTTGTGATTGAATTTTCTTAGAATCCAAAAAGTACTCGTCTCATCTTAAGTAGACACCCCATTGGGTAAAAATTTATACTCTTAAAATCCTACACTAAATTTATACTCTTAAAATTCAACACTATTTTTTTTTTTAAATTTGCTGAATGGGTTCTTCCAAAACCAAGCTTTGGGCTGCTGCCCTCAATTTAATCAATGGGCTGCTGCGCCTTTTTTTGGGCTGAAAATTGTTGAGTAAAAATGAAATCAATTCCTTTCTCCTCTCGATCTATTTATTTAATTGACTCAATAAAATATTAGTCATGTGATTTGCTTTAAAAAAAATCTTTTCATATAAAATACACAAACACTACATCTCGAAATTAAGTACAATTAGTCAAATTAATATAAAATAGGCATGCAATCCTATTAAATTAATCAAATAAAGTATATGAACAAGTGAGAGGATTGCGAAGAAATTTACTACAAAGCAAACTAAGCAATTGTTAATTCCATCAATCTAGCTGAGCTAATAGGTAAAAAAAAATTAACAAACAAGTTCACAAGTTATGTTTCAACCAATGCAAAATCAAGTGCTCAATTCACAATTTTCTTCTCACGATGTAAGTGAATAATCTTCACTCAAAATATATAAATGAGATGTATGCTCTTGATTAGTGTGAAATTGCTCGAAATTATTGTACTTTATTGCCAATTTTAATATAATATTTTGCATTTTAATACTAAATTGATCATTTGTGTTCAATTATGAAAATATTGCTTTGTTATAATATTATTGAAAATTTAGATGAGATAATGAATTAATATGTGAAGTTGGTGATTTGGGCTCATTTAACATATTTTTACTCATGTAATTAAATTAGAAGCCCAAGGAATTTAAGACAAGGCCCAATTGCCATTTAAAGTTGTTTTATGAATCATTGTTTTTGAAAACTGGTTGAACCGGTCGGACTGTGAATCGGTCATAGAACCGGTCCGATTGCCCCCTAAAAACCGTTTTTACGGTTCAGCTGGCCAAATCAGGTCAAAACCGGTCAAATCGGCCAAAACCGGTTGAACCGGTTTAACCGGTCTACTTTTATATTTTAATTTTTTTATAATTCTTTTATTAAATTAAATCGTGAAACATGTCTTAATCCCAAAATTAATTTATTCTATAATTTATAATAATAATATTTTAATTTGAGATTTTATTTATACATGAATTATGAAACATATCATAGATTATAATCTAGTATTATATCTTGAGCTATTTTGAGTATTTTAATTTCAATTGTATGTGATTCTATTATTTTATTATTTTATTTCAATATGTGAAATATAATTTATTAAAATTTTATATGAGAATATTTAATTTATTTTATTTTTAATATAACATATATAATATTTAAAAATATAAATCAAAATAAATTTAACGGTTAGAGCGTTTGAACCGTGAATTGGTGCTTTATCCGGTTTAGTCACCAGTCCGGGTTATGAAAACACTTATATGAATTTGTTTAATGAATGCATATATTGGGACGAAGAATTGGCTGAAGGCACCACTGCTCACCATCACCGCCGTAACCCACGATCGAAAATTCGAAAGAAAATTGTTACTGCCGGAAATGGAATCCAGCAGCCTCGCCGGGAAACCGACAGCCACCGCCACAAAAAGGCATAGAAGCTTCATCGCCGCCAACTGCTCAGCCGTAACTCCGTCGGAATTGATCACGCAGCCATCTCACGCCTATTGCCGGAATTTGAAGATTTTCCTTGCCGTTGCAAATCGCCGCCGTGCTCAAGCTCGCCGGAAATGAAATTGGCAGCCCTGTTCATTGCAATTAACGCCTGGGAGCAAGGCTCTATACTCGCCAGAAGTATCTCACAACCACCGCTGCTTGTTATTTGATCGTCGGAATTAGAGAAGAAATGAATTTCCCCAGCCCACCTGTTTGAAGAAGAATTTGACGAGGACGTAAAGTTGCTACCTATTGGAAGAGTCGTTGAAAAATAGAGAAAAGCGCAATTTGATGGTTGAGAAAGAGGAAGAAACGCTCTCACTTGAAAATCGCTAAACGAAAAAGAGAGAGACGCATTTTACGTTATTAGGAAGAAAAAGGGAAAATTACAAAATGGTTCACAAAATTGACACAAATTATAAATAGGTTTCTGTGCAGAAAAAATATACTTCTGTGCAGGAAAAATTATACTTCTATACAGAAATTGTGAACCAATTTGTAAATATAGCTACTTTTTTGAACCAATATGTAAGTTACCCGAAGAAAAATAAGTAAAGTTGTTGGTTAGGCGTGATCAAAATCGCTAAACGAAAAAGAGAGAGAGGCACATTTTACGTTGTTAGGAAGAAAAATAAGTAAAGTTGTTGTTAGGTGATCACGGCTAACCAAGGGTGAAAATATTCCGATATTTTGTAGTCACCGATATTAATATTGGATAGAAACGATATTTCTATAATATTCATTAAAAAAATAAAAAAAACATCAATAAATATCGGTATCACTTATTTTTCCCACAAATTAAACTAAATATTGTTAGATATCGATAAAATATCAAAAGATATCGAGAAAATATCGATGAATTTCGTGAAAAACTCCAAAAAAAGTGTATATATAATAAATTTATCACAACTGTAAAATTTATTTAAGTTCTTTTATTAAATTTATGTATTAAACTAGTATATAACCCGCGTACCACGCGGGAGGTGAATTAATTTTTCTTTTTAATTTTTTAATGTATGTTTTAATATAAAAATTTTAGTTAATCGATCTTTTTTATTATGATTGATTGAGGTTTACAAATTTTAAAGTAAAGAATTGTTAAGATAATTAAAAATACAATCGTTAATAATTTTAGGTAAATTTTTAAATAATTTTTTAAGGTAAATTTGTAAACAATTTTTTTTTTTAATGTTATTGTTATATTTTAGGTAAATTCTTAAATATTTTTGGTTTAAAAAAATTATAATTTTGAAATATTTTAAAATTTAATTTTGGCATATTAAAATATTTTGTTTTGGCTTAAAATTAATATTATGTAAATTCGTGAATTATTTTTTAAGTAAATTCATAAATAATTTTTTAAAGTAAATTTGTAATATTTTTTTATATTGTTGCTATATCTTAGATAAATTCGTAAATAATTTTTACATATTTTTAAAATTTTAATTTTTATTTTGACGCATTCAAAAGTTTTGTTTATGTTAAATTTAATATGGACGGTTTTATTTTTTTGTTAGGATAATTAAAAAATATAACTGTAAATAATTTTATGAAAATTTGTAAATAATTATTTAGGTTAATTTGTTAATTATATATTTTAGGTAAATTCGTAAATAATTTTGGTTTTAATCTTTTTTATAATTTTAACATATTTTTAAAATTTTAATTTTAATTTTGACAACTTTAAATATTTTGTTTTGGTAAAAATATAGTATGGTTTTAAAGTTATAATTTTTGCGTAATTAATTTGGTTTTAAAAAATTAAAATCTTTGACATATTTTTTAAATTATATTTTTAATCAAATATTTGTTTTGGTTTAAATTTAATATGAAGGTTTCAAAAAAAATTTAAACAAATTTTTCTTGCACATATTTGAAGAAGTCAAATAATATTAAAATTTTTAACGGGGTGATGTATTAATTTAACGCGGTTATACTAAATATCAATTTTTTCTTGCTAAAATATGAATTGAAAGGGGGTGGTGAATTAATTTTTTAAAACTTTTTTAATGTATATTTTATTGTAAATATTTTAGTTAATTTTTTTTGTTATATATTTAATTTTTTTTAATATTTTTATTATTTTTATATTTCAACAGTAGTTTTGTATTGTTAATAAAAAAGAGATATTTAAATCTTATTACCCTCATAATATATTGAATTTTGCAGAAAATATTGTTGATAATGTTTTTCTTCAGCATTTTTTTTAATTTATGTGCAGATCCCATAACTCACAACTTTGTAATAATAAATAATTTTGTTTAATATTCTGTATCATTCAATTACTTTTGTTGTTGTTCAGTTAATGTTAAAAAAAGTAAAATAATATTAAAATTCTAATTTATCCAAAAAAAATTGGATTTTTCTGCAATTAATTCAATATTCACGGTTTGAAACCACGAATTTAGCAACCATTAATATATTATTTATTTAAAATTACTGCAATTTTGAAAATTAAAAAATTTGATTTTATTTTTCACTTAGTTTATTCAACACAAATTTTTAAATGGTACTTCGTAAAATTATGTAATTTTTTTTCCAGGAATGGATGAAGTTTCTATTGCTGACGTCATAAAATGAGATGAAAAGTTATTTTCAGTAACCATAATCTCAAAATAAAATTAAGATATAGTGTACTTTGCACTCTGATTTATAAATTATAGAGATTTGTGTTACTGAATGATCAAAGGATCAAAAGTTCCCTGACCTGAGTAGAAATGAGATCACAAATTAATTCAGAAATTTGTGTTACCTTTAATAGAAGGATCAAAGGATGAAGCGGTGGATCAAAGGATGAAGCGGACACGAGAAACGTCTGTTTATGCGTGGATGATGTGTGTATATATGCCCATGGATCCTCTCTCATATTTTTAGAAGAAA
>JAPKLY010000844.1:71741-101094 GCA_026898435.1 Prunella vulgaris | reverse complement strand
CGCCGCCTCCTCCACCTCAACCGCCGCCTCCTCCCACGCCTGTGCGCTACATCAGACAGCTTCGCCTCCGCGCTTCCACACGCGACGCACCCCCTGCCGTCCACGGCCACGCCGCCTCCTCCCATGCCTCGCCCGGTTAACCGGTTCAACCGTTTCGGGCGGTTTTTTCGGTTGAACCGGTTTTTGACCGGTTCAATCCGGTTCAACCCCCAAAACGGTTTTTAAGCATGTTCCGGACCGGTGTCGAGGCCGGTTTCCGGTTCAACCGGTTGAACCGGCCGGTCCGGTCCGGTCCGGTTTTAAAATCATTGCACGTAGGATTAAAAAAACTCTGAAATATAAGGAATTAAGATGTTTGTTTTTAAATTATTTATAATTTTTAAATTTATCGATATCGAATATTTTCATAAATTTAAGACCTCGATATTTCCATGGATACTGATATTTTCAATCTTGCACCTAACACAACATTTGTTTATTGTGGATTCAATCATTTGAAGATTGAAGAAATCGTGTAAACTGAAGAGTTGCTATCAGGTAAACACGTTTCATGTGCATTTACCAAAAATCTGAAAAATAGTTTGGGCTTTTGAGGAGGCCCAATCATCAGGGCATTGCTAATTTTTCCGAAGAAGCCCATTGCATAAAAGGATTTCAGCGTAGAGAAGGCAGATAGAACACACACACTCGGCAGCTTGTCATGCAAGGGGAGCTCCTCCCCACCCCTCCTCGCACACTACACATTAGTTTAGTTTTTTTTTGCAATTTCTTAATTGGATGTCTGTAGATTTTAATTTTTTTTTATAAGGATGAGCTATTAAACTCTATAGAGGTGATATTTTTTCTTTATATTTTATTTGATTTAAGGTTTTTTTATTTAATTATACTCCCTTCATCCCGTAGGAATTTGCACCTTACGGAACGACACAATTTTTAAGGAAATGTGTTTTATATATAAAGTAATGATATGTGGATAAATATGTGTATAGATTTGTGAGTGTGCACGTAAAAAAATGATTTCTTTTTTAGTAGTGTGCAAATTTGTATGGGACGTCCAAATAGGAAAAGTGTACAAATTTCTGTAGAAAAGAGGGAGTAGTATTTTTCATTTGTGATTATGAAAGTAATGTGATTTCTAGGATGTGTATCAAATTAAGTGAAATTGTGAATTCCGTTTGCTGAGGTAAGATAAAGTGAGTCAAGTTCACGTTTTATCGCTGCAGGCCAATGAAATGCGTATATAAGACCATACGTCCCCTCCAAGCCTTCACACATAGCACCCTGTCACATGTGCTTATTTAGTTGATTTGGAAAGTTCATCAACTTAATTATACAAGAGCAAAATAAAATAAAAATCTTATTATATAATTTTTAAAATACATTCAACACTAAGTTAAACTTAAATTTTTTTTTATTACAAATTAATTTTGAAAATAAATGGGATTTGTCTACAACAAATTTTTAACTTGTGTATTTCGATTGAAGGTGTTATGATATTTCACGTTTCGATTGAAAATTTCCTCTAATTATAAACTGTAAAATTAAATTAAAATGACTAAATTATGCAACGTTAAATTGAAGCATTACAATGATATAAAATATATAAAACACAATAGTGACTTCCTCCACAAGTTCCCTCCAAAATACCTTCAATTAATCGTTGCATATCTTCTTTTATTCAAATTAATCTTCTAATTTTAATTTTTAATTCACATTCATATTTCATATACAAAATAAAATAAAATCTATAATATGAATTTTATATTTAAAATATTTATTTACTAATTTTGAAAAATAGTTGTATTCTGGAATTTAAAGATAACTTTTCAAGTATTTTCAATATTAATATTATTTTTTAAACTTTAGTATTATTATTTTAAAAGATAATTCAATTATATATAATTAATCAAATAATTGTGAGAAGCTTACATACATATTATCTCACATAAATTATATATTAATAAAAATTGAAAAATTAATAAATTACAATTGATTGGAGAACAAAATAAACTTAATTTAGATTTATAATATATATTATCACATATTAAAATGTTATCAGTATCCAATCGTACATCGCAAGAAAAAATAACTAGTAAGTAATTATTAAACAAGTAAACATAAAATTTAAATCTGAAAATAATAACATGATGTTTGTAAAAGAATAAAATGGATGAATACATGCCATACACAAACACATCAACAAAATACTACTCCCTCCGTCCCAGAACAATTTGCAAGGGAGGAGGGGCACACAAATTAAGAAGAAAGTAGAATAAAGTAAAAAAAAGTAGTGTTTTGAGGGTTAATTTGGTAAAATTTTATGTAAAAAGTGAAAAAGTTAGTTGGATTGAGTGTAATGTGGGCCCAAAAAGTGAAAAAGTAATGACATTTTGTGTAAATATGTAGATATTGTGAGGGTAGAGTTTATAAATGAGTTTCCTTTTTTGGGTCTGCAAGTTCCTCTGGGACGTCCCGAAAAGGAAAACTTGCAAGTTCCTCTTGGACAGAGGGAGTACTTAATTAAGTGAAAGTTAAATTGCAACTCTTAATTAGTTAATTACCGTCCAAATCAACTAAAACAAGCATGTGTCAGGGTGCAGTGTGTGAAGGAGACGTATGGTGTATCCAAGGCATTAAATGATGAGTGACTGCATTAAATTGATAGGAATCCAAAGCATTTCATTGTCCTAGTGTTATAAAACGGAACTTGAGTCACGTTATCTTACCTCAGCAAACGGAGTGACTGAGCCGTTTGTATATCGTGAAGTTTTTTCCTGAAATCGTCATCTGCATTCACGATTTGGCTTAATTAATTTGATAAACTTTATGATAAACATACTATTTTGAGTTTGAATCACAATTCGTTCCACAACTATTTAACAAAACAGATTTAGTTCCAAAATTAACTTTTTATTAGATTTAATCCCAATTTTTTTAATAAGTTCCAATTTTAGTCCAAAAATTAACTTTTTGTTAGATTTATGGCTCATTTGGTTCGTAAGATAAAACTATTTATCCGTCGAAAATATGTATGTTTTCGACTGATAGATAATTTTATCTTACGAACCAAATGAGCCCTTAGTCTCAAATTTTCTAATAAGATCCAATTTTAGTTCCAAAATTAATTTTTTTATTAGATTTAGTCCCAATTTTTTTGATAAATTCCAATTTTAGCTTCAAATAAAAGGTGAAAAGTGAATATAAAAAATCATAATATATGTAAAAAAATTCTATTAGCAAAAAATTAATGAAATAATATAAAAACACTAACACAGTGAAATTATATAATTTTAATGAAATTAAACAAAACATTTATTCTATACGTACGAACCATGCAATGTATGAGTAGCATATATACTAGTTGAAATAATAAAAAAAAAGGCCGTGGATTTATAATCAAACTTGTTGATAGGCGAACTTAATCCAAGAGGATAACACAGGGAAGCTCGGCGAGGTAGGTGAGAACCTCACCCAGGGGCCAAAACCAATGGTTAATTGCACCAGGAGAGAGAGGGTCATAGGCGAGCTTCCCCATTAAGAAAGAAGCTCGCCCCTATCCGAGGAGACCAAGCAAGCGTCCACTGCTACTTTATTCCTAAAAATAACCCAAGGCACAGAAGCTCGCCGAAGTTAGGGATGCTAGGCGACGTGTATATAAAGGGTCAGTAGATATGTAGTAGGACAAGCATTGTAAAGGGTGCATTGTGAGGGACCAGGACGAGGGTCAAGAACCCTCGTCAACACCAAAAGCCAAATAGGTACACAAGGTGCCACCTCACACTAGCACACCTATAAATAGGCGTCTCTTGTATCATTCTCTCTCCAACTTAATAATAATACACTTTTACTTTCTCTCTTTAAACTCTCACTTTCTCTCTCTATATTATCCATCAAAGAACAAATTATTGGATTATTGTTTGATAGGATTAATATGTTATAATAGCCACATTAGCAACACTATTAGTAAATTCTATCAACAATTTGGCGCTAGAGGAAGGGGGGTCGTCTCAACCCAAAAATTTGAGAGCAAATAGTGAGGGTTGTTTGAAGATTTGAAGATTTGAAGGTGTTCTTGACCAAAGTTCAAGAACACTTGAAGATACACATACATTCTCATTTTTCGAACAAAAACCCAGATTCTAGGGTTTATAAATTCTGCCAAGTGTTTTCAAACGCACGCGTGTACACGAATAAATCGGATTCTGGATAATTCGCTACACGCAAGGCTAGACGAAAACCCATGCAAAACTACCTTGACTGGAGCACTGCGACCCAGGCGACCTTCATCTGCAAATCGAACCATGTCGAAAGAGCAAACCTCGGCCACCACCCGGAGATGGAAGGGGACGACCAACCAGGACCAAGTTGAGGGGGAAACCTTGCGGCGAGCTCCCTAGAAGAGTAATGCCTCGCGAGCTCCCCAGCGGGTCTCGGTGACCCAGGAAGAGCTGAACCCCGCCCTGAGGGACCTCGCCAACAACCCCGACGAGCTCCAACGTACCATCGCTCTGCAGAGGTTGCAGCAAAGGACGCTGAGCGAGCTCGCCATAGTACCTCGGTGAGCTCCAGCCACTGAGGCCCGGGAGCAGACAAGGCCGACCCAGGGCACCCAGACCCGGGGACAATATAGCAACCTTCCCACGGAGCAGGAGGCGAGCTCCGCCCAAGCGCGCTAGCACTGGGAGCGAGCCTGGAAGGCCAAGGTGGTGGAGGGACCAAGCCCACGTGAGGGGCGAGCTTCGGCCTATACTGAAGCATCCGCCACCCACCAGTCCCAAAGGAGAGAGGTTCTCCAGGGTAGACTAGGACCGAGGTGCGAGGAGAATGAATGAATGGCGGCCCCTGCTTCACCCCAAAGAGACGAATCTGACCTACAGCCTCGTAGGTCCCTCCATGACCGACTGAGAAGGCCCGCAGCTGATAGGTTGGGCCCGAATGGTGGGCGCCAGTTCCGGCCCGTCACAGAGGGGTCACCCCAGGGTGAGGCACCACGAGTGCGTGCGTCCACGAGATGCACGACCTTCGAACAACCTCCACAGGAGGTGGCCCCCAATGACGAGCTGGCCACATTGAAAGTGCCGTCGAGATGCTACAACAGCAAGTAGAAGCCAAATCAGGTGGACTCGATGCCACCACTTTCCCCGCATCTCTATTGGCACCTACCATCCTCAGAGCACCGGTCCAGAAGAAAATCCACTTCCCGGTGATGTTTGCATATGAGGGTGAATCCGACCCGAAGGTCCACCTGGCCAAATATGCAGACTACATGATCTCGGTGGGTGCCACTGACGCCACTCAATGCCGGAACTTCCCGCTGACCCTCGGGGACCGAGCTCACCGCTGGTTCTCATCACTCGCCCCGGGGTCGATACAGTCCTTTGGCCAACTCATGCGGGAGTTCTTGGCCCATTTTTTCGGGTTTGGATCCTACCTTACCCAGAAGCACAGGCTCGCCAACATCCACCAAGGCGAGAATGAGACCGACCAGCAGTATCTGGAGAGGTTCGATATGATACTGCTGGAAGGCAAACCGGTGAGCGAGGACACCAAGATCATCGCAGTGATGGCAGGGCTCAAGAAAGGCATCGAGCTCTGGAAGGAAATGCACCTGGCATGCCCGAACACCTACACCGAGTTCCGACACAAAGCCGGGGTGTTCGTGGTAATGCAGGAGGCCCTCCAGAAGGAGGTCGGTACCTCGGAGGAGAAGAAGCCCTATGGGAAGAAGTCCGGGGGCACATACAAAACTCCCCGGAACTTGAAAGCTATTGATGACGGGGATGATTTTAAGGAGAAGCTCAATCAAGTGCTCACCATCTCTATTGACCATGTCTTTACCGAGGTCAAAGAAAAAGCCATGTTGGACGAGCCAAGAAGAATCCGCCAAGACCGCGCGAAGCTTAACCCCAACAAATAATATGCCTACCACCAGTCGATCGGTCGCTTCACCAGTGAATGTCGAGACCTCCACAAACAGCTGTGGAATTTTTCGAGGATAGGAAGCTGGTCGAGTTCGTGAAAAAGGCACCAGTAAAGAGAACCAGGGTCGAGAGGAGGGAGGTGTCTTAGGATGAGGAGGAGGACGAGGACCGATGTGGCCCTCAACACAGACGAAGGGCACCTCCCCAACCTCAACAAAACTTAGAGCCCACCAGAGAACTCCTGGTTCTCGAGGAAGTGATCGGAGCTGCCGGAGGTCTCCAAGACGGGAGATCCTCCATCTCCAAAAGACAAAGGAAGGCCGAAGTCCGGGCCATAAATCAAGTTCAAGAAGGAAGCTCCAGCTCCAAGCCCGCCGCACAACCCATTGATGCACTGCCATTCTCTTCGGTGGACTTGGACGGGGTTCTGACGCCCCACAACGACTCGTTGGTGATAAGCGCCAACATCATGAACGTCCGAGTTCACAGGCTACTTGTGGACACCGGTGCCTTCACCAACATTCTCTTCAAATCCACCTTAGATGCCTTAGGTGATTTTGAGTCGTATATAGAACCTAGCAATGCTAGGATAGTGGGGTTCGGAGAGACTGTAACCGTCCCCCTAGGTAATATTAGGTTGAGCGTCCAGCTTGTATCGGCTGAGGACTCGAAGCGGAGACTGACTAGGTTAATAGATTTCCTTGTTGTCGACCAGCAGTCCTCCTACAACGGGTTCCTTGGCCGCCCCTTTTTCAATGAATTCAAAGCGGCGTGTTCGACCTACTACTACAGTGTAAAATTCCCAACTCCGAAAGGTGCTGGGACCATTAAAGGTGACCAGAAAAAGGCTAGCGAGTGTTTGCTCCAGATCAAAGATGGCCAGGTCAAAAAATCCATGACGCAGGTCCAGGTCCTCGAAGAAGATGTACAGATTCCGGCGGATGAGCCTAACATCCTAGACATCATCTCAACAGAAACCGAGATGATTGAGGTAGGCGATCTGCCAGAACCTGGCCAAGTGTCGGAACCTGTGCAAGAGGTACAATCAGCACCAATGGAGGGAGTGGAGGAAGCCCAAACAGACCAAGTGCAGGATCCGGTGCAAGGTTCACAACCTGTACCCATGGAAGTGGTCGAAGGTCCTCAAGGCGAGGGACCTGCGGAGGATCAAGAACCAGTGCCAATGGAAGTTGATCCAGCTCCCCAGGTCACAGAACCACCCCAAGTTGGTGAACCCCCGGGGACAGCGAAGGTTGGTGAACCTGTCCAAGTTGATGACAAGGCTAATGACCTTGAGCCACGCATAGGTCACGAACCTATGCAAATGTCACAAGAAGAGTGGGATGAGTTCATCAGCGGTCCGAGGTGGAAAAGCCCGAAGAGGAAGGCCACTCCCATGGAAGAAATGACAGCGATCCCGGTGTACCCAGAAAGGGACTTGGAACTTTTCATAGGTTCCGAGTTGCCAGAACCGTACCGGTCGAAGATGGAGCTGTTCTTGATGTCCAACCTCAACGTATTTGCCTGGTCCCATGAAGACATGACGGGGATCCCATTGGAGCATGCATACCACCGACTCAACATAGATCCGACAAGGAGACCCGTCCGCCAAAAGCGAAGGAAGTATGGACCAGACAAGTACGCGGCCCTAACCGTCGAAGTTGGGATGCTGTTGGACAACAAGCTGATCAAGGAGGCCTTATGTCCGCAGTGGGTCGCGAACCCCATCCTGGTAAAAAACCACAACGGAACGTGGAGGCTGTGCATCGACTTCACGGACCTAAACAAGGCATGCCCGAAGGACAACTTCCCACTTCCCTACATTGATCAGCTCGTAGATAGCACCGCAGGCCACGAGATGATGACATTCATGGATGCTTTCGCGGGCTATCACCAGATAGCATTGCACCCAGATGACCAAGAGCAAACGGCGTTCTACACCAACAAAAACATGTATTGCTGGGAAAAGATGCCTTACGGACTCATCAACGTCGGAGTAACCTATCAAAGGTTGGTGAATAAAATGTTCGATCAACACATCGACGAATCCATGGAGGTGTACGTGGACGACATAGTTGTCAAGAGTTTGAGAAAGGAGGATCACCTCGACCACCTAAAACAAACATTCGACATACTACACCACTACAAGATGAAACTAAACCCCAAGAAGACCAGCTTCGACATACATTCAGGAAAGTTCCTGGGGCATCTGGCGAGCCAACGAGGGATAGAGGTCAACCCAACGCAGGTCCAATGCAT
This sequence comes from Prunella vulgaris, assembly GCA_026898435.1. Classification (NCBI taxonomy): domain Eukaryota; kingdom Viridiplantae; phylum Streptophyta; class Magnoliopsida; order Lamiales; family Lamiaceae; genus Prunella; species Prunella vulgaris. The sequence goes on along the minus strand of JAPKLY010000844.1, from coordinate 92,914 downwards.
AATCGAGATGGGCATTCCCGATTCCGTGCAGAAAATCCAAAGACTGGCCGGATGTATGGCAGCTTTGAACAGGTTCATCTCCAGGTCTGGCGATCAAAATCGTCCATTTTTTTAGGCGATCAAGGCAAACACACGCAGATATAAGGAAACGACCAAGGCCAACAAGCTACACCTTAAAAACCACTTTGTGTGGACGAGCGAATGGCAACGAGCCTTTAAAGATATTAAAGCATACCTGGCAGATACGCAGGTCCTGTCGAAGCCAGTACCTGGTGAGAAGATGTACCTATACCTCGCCGCGTTGGAGGTTGCCATCAACTCCGTCTTGGTTAGAGAAGAGGCGAAAACACACCTACCAGTGTACTACGTAAGCCAAGTCTTGCATGAAGCTGAGTTGTGGTACACCCCAACAGAGAAGCTAGTCTATGCACTGGTGATGAGTGTTAGAAAATTGAGGCCCTACTTCTTCAACCATCCGGTGGAGGTGCTGACGACTTTCCCACTACGTCAAATACTGCAGCACCCAGATACCGCATGACGCTTGTTGAAATGGTCACTAGAAGTTAGCCAATACGGTATAACCTACGCACCCCGAACAACGATCAAGGGACAAGCGCTCGCCGACTTCATCGTCGAGCTAACTTTCCCGCAAGATCCGACGAGGGGGCGTATAGCTCCGTGGTACCTCCATGTTGATGGATCATCAACCAGCACAGCCGCAGGAGCCGGCGTAGTTCTGATCAGCCTGGACAGACAAGTCTTCACCTCCGCAATCAGCTTTGATTTCAGAGCAACTAACAATGAGGCTGTTGATAGGTGAACTTAATCCAAGTGGTTAACACAGGGAAGCTCGGCGAGGTAGGTAAGAACCTCGTCCAGGCTCCCAATAAGCCAAGACCAACACCTCATTACACTAGGAGAGAGAGAGAGTCATAGGCGAGCTTCTTCACTAAGAGGGACGCTCGCCCCTACCCACGGAGGCCAAGCTAGAAGTCCACCACAGCATTGCTCCTAAAATAAATGCAAGGCACTGAAGCTCGCCCGGAAGCCCGCAGAGATTAGAGGCGGTAGGAAACGTATGTATAGAGGGAAAATAGGTATGTAGTAGGACAAAGCTTTGTAAAGGTAGCATTGTGAGGGACCAAGAAGGGGGGTCATTCCATTGTACCATTCTCTCTCCAACTTAATCATAATACACTTTTACTTTCTCTTTCTAAACTCTCTACTTTCTCTCTCTATATTATCCATCCAATAACACTTTTTATTGGATTATTGTTTGATAGGATTATATGTTAAGATAGCCACATAAACACATTGTTAGTAAATTCTATCAACAATTTGGCGCTAGAAGGAGAGTCGCATTTAACTCAATTTTTTTGAGAGTGAATAGTGAGGGTTGTTTGAATATTTGAAGATTTGAAGGTGTTCTTGACCAAAGTTCAAGAACACTTGAAGATACACACATATTTCACTCTTTGAACAAAAACCCAGATTTTCGGGTTCATAGATTCTGGAAAAAGGTTTTCAAACGCACGCGTGTACACGAATAAACCGGATTCTGGATAATTTGTTACACGCAAGGCTAGACGAAAACCCGAGCAAACTTACCTTGACTGGAGACAGGCGAACTAGGAGACCTTCATCCAGAACCCGAACCATGTCAAAAGAGCAGACCTCGGCCACCATCCGGAGATGGAAGGGGACGACCAACCCGGACCAAGCTGAGGGGGAAACCCCACTGCGAGCTCCCCAGAAAAGCAATGCCCCGCGAGCTCCCCAGCGAGTCTCGGTGACCCAGGAAGAGCTGAACCCCGCCCTGAGGGACCTCGCCAACAACCCCTACGAGCTCCAACGTACCATTGCTGCCCTGCAGATGTTGCAGCAGAGGACACTGAGTGAGCTCGCCATAGTACCTCGGCGAGCTCCAGCCACTGAAGCCCGGGAGCAGACAAGGCCGACCCTGGGCACCCAGACCCGGGGGCAATATAGCAACCTCCCCACAGAGTAGGAGGCGAGCTCCACCCAAGCTCGCCAGCACCGGGAGCGAGCCGGGAAGGCCAAGGTGGCGGAGGGACCAAGCCCACGTGAGGGGCGAGCTTCGGCCTATACCGAAGCATCCGCCACCCACCAGTCCCAAAGGAGAGAGGTTCTCCAGGGCAGACTAGGGCCGAGGTGCGAGGAGAATGAACGGGCGGCGGCCCCTGCTTCACCCCAAACTTGTGAATCGGACCTATAGCCTCGTAGGTCCGTACATGACCGACTGAGAAGGCCCGCAACAGATAGGTTAGGCCCGAATGGTGGGCGCCAGTTCCGGCCCATCGCAGAAGGGTCGCCCCAGAGTGAGGCACCACGGGGGCGTGCGTCCATGAGGCGCACGACCTTCGAACAACCTCCGTAGGAGGTGGCCCCCAACGATGAGCTGGCCATGTTGAAAAGGGCCGTCGAGATGCTACAACAGCAAGTAGCGGCCAAATCCGGCGGACCCGATGCCGCCACTCTCCCCGCATCTCCATTGGCACCTACCATCCTCAGAGCACCGGTCCAAAAGAAAATCCTCTTCCCGGTGATGTCTGCATACGAGGGCAAATCCGACCCGAAGGTCCACCTGGCCAAGTATGAGGACTCCATGATCTCGGTAGGCGCCACCGACGCCACTCAATGCCGAAACTTCCCGCTGACCTTCGGGGACCGAGCTCACCGCTGGTTCTCATCACTTACCCCGGGGTCGATACAGACCTTTGGCCAACTCACGCGGGAGTTCTTGGCCCACTTTTCCGGGTTTAGATCCTACCTTACCCAGAAGCACCGACTCGCCAACATTCACCAAGGCGAGAACGAGACCGAGACTGACCAGCACTACCTAGAGAGGTTCGATAAGATACTGCTGGAGGGTGAGCCGGTGAGCGAGAACACTAAGATCGTCGTGGTGATGGCTGAACTGAGGAAGGGCACCTAGAGATCTGGAAGGAAATGCACCTAGCATGCCTGAACACCTACACCAAATTTCGGCACAAAGCCGGTGTGTTCGTTGCCATGCAGGAGGCCCTCCTGAAAGAGGTCGGTGCCTCAGAGGAGAAGAAGCCCTATGGGAAGAAGTCCGGGGGCACATACAAAGCCCCCTGGAACTTAAAAGCTTTCAGTGACGGAGACGAGTTCAAAGAGAAGCTCAACCAAGTACTCACCATCTCCGTCGACCATGTTTTTTCAGCGGTCAAAGACAAAGCCATGCTGCACGAACCTAGGAGAATCCTCCAGGACCGTGCGAAGCTCAACCCCAACAAATACTGTGCCTACCACCAATCGATCGACCACTTCACAAGCTAATGCCGAGACCTCCTCAAATAATTATGGAAGTTTTACGAGGATGGGAAGCTGACCGAGTTTGTGAAAAATACACCAGTGAAGAGAACCAGGATCGAGAGGAGGGAGGTGTCTGAGGACGAGGACCGACGTGACTCTCTACATAGACGAAGGGCACCTCCCCAACCTCAGCAAAACCTAGAGCCCACCAGAGAACTCCTAGTTCTCAAAGAAGTGATCGGAGCTGCCGGGGGTCTCCAAGATGGGAGATCCTCCATTTCCAAGAGACAAAGGAAGGTCGAGGTTTGGGACATAAACCAAGTTCAGGATGGCAGCTCCAGCTCCAAGCCCGCCGCACAACCCACTGATGCACTGACATTTTCTTCGGCGGACTAGGACGGGGTTCTGACGCCCTACAACGACTCGTTGGTGATAAGCGCCAACATCATGAATGTCCGAGTTCACAGGCTACTTGTGGACACCGGCGCCTTCACCAACATTCTCTTCAAATCCACCTTAGATGCCTTATGTGATTTTGAGTCGTATATAGAACCTAGCAATGCTAGGATAGTGGGGTTCAGAGAAGCTGTAACTGTCCCCCTAGATAATATTAGGTTGAGGGTCCAGCTTGTATCGGCTGAGGACCCGGAGCGGAGACTGACTAGATTAATAGATTTTCTTGTTGTCGACCAGCAGTCCTTGTACAACGGGTTCCTTGGCCGTCCCTTTTTCAATGAATTCAAAGCGGCGTGTTCGACCTACTACTACTGTGTAAAGTTCCCAACTCTAAAAGGTGCCGGGACTATTAAAGGTGACCAGAAAAAGGCCCACGAATGTTTGCTCCAGATCAAAGATGGTCAGGTAAAAAAATCCGTGACGCAGGTTCAAGTCCTCGAAGAGGATGTACAAATTTCGGCAGACGAGCCAAACATCCTAGACATATCTCAACAGAAACTGAGATGATGAAGGTAGGCGACCTGCCGAAATCTGACCAAGTATCGGAACCCACGCAGGAGGCACAATCGGCACCGATGGAGGGGGTGGAGGAGTCTCAAAACAGACCAAGTGCAGGAACCGGTGCAAGGTTCACAACCTGTACCCGTGGAAGTGGTCGAAGGTTCTCAAGGTGAGAGACCTGCGGAGGATCAAGAACCAGTGCCAATGGAAGTTGATCCAGCTCCCCAGGTCGCAGAACCATCCCTAGTTGGTGAACCCCCGGAGGCAGGGAAGGTTGATGAGCCTGTCCAAGTTGATAACAAAGCTAACGATCTTGAGCCACGCATAGGTCATCAGCGATCCAAGGTGGAAAAGTCAGAAGAGGAAGGCCACTCCCATGGAAGAACTGATAGCGCTCCCGGTGGACCCGGAAAGGGACTTGGAACTTTTCATAGGTTCCGAGTTGCCAGAACCGTACCAGTCAAGGATGGAGCTATTCTTGATGTCAAACTTGGACGTGTTTGCCTGGTCCCATGAATACATGACAGGGATCCCGTTGGAGCACGCATGTCACCGACTTAACATAGATCCGATGAGGAGACCCGTCCACCAAAAGCGAAGGAAATATGGACCAGACAAGTATGCGGCCTTAACCATCGAAGTTGGGAAACTGTTGGACAACAAGCTGATCAAGGAGGCCTTATGTCCGCAGTGGATCACGAACCCCGTCTGGTGAAAAAACATAATGGAACGTGGAGGCTATGCATCGACTTCACGGACCTAAACAAAACATGCCCGAAGGACAACTTCCCACTTCCCCACATTGACCAGCTCGTATATAGCACCGCAGGCCACGAGATGATGACATTCATGGATGCTTTTGCAGGCTATCACCAGATAGCGTTGCACCCAGATGACCAGAAACATACGACTTTCTACACCAACAAAAACATGTATTGCTGGGAGATGATGCCGTTCGGACTTATCAATGCCGGAGCAACCTACCAAAATAAACCTTCGACATACTACGCCACTACAACATGAAGTTGAACCCCAAGAAGACCAGCTTCGGTGTACATTCAGGAAAGTTCCTGGGGCATCTGGTGAGCCAACGAGGGATAGAAGTCAACCCGACGCAGGTCCAATGCATAATCAAGATGGGCGTACCCGATTTCGTGCAGAAAATCCAAAGATTGACCGGGTGTATGGCAGCTTTGAACAGGTTCATCTCCAGGTCTGGCAATCGAAATTGTCCATTTTTCGAGGCGATCAAGGCAAACACACGCAGATATAAGGAAGCAGCCAGGGCCAACAAGCTACACCTTAAAAATCACTTTGTGTGGACGAGCGAATGCCAACGAGCCTTTGAAGATATTAAAGCATACCTGGCAGATACGCAGGTCTTGTCGAAGCCAGTACCTGGTGAGAAGTTGTACCTGTACCTCGCCGCGTCGGAGGTTGCCATTAGCTCCGTCCTGGTTCGAGAAGAGGCAAAAACACACCTACCAGTGTACTACGTAAGCCAGGTCTTACATGAAGCTGAGTTGCTGTACACCCCAACAAAGAAGTTAGCCTATGCACTGGTGATGAGTGTTAGAAAATTGAGGCCCTACTTCTTCGACCATCCGGTAGAGGTGCTAACGACGTTCCCACTACGTCAAATAGTGCAGCGCCCAGACACCGCAGGGCGCTTGTTGAAATGGTCACTAGAAGTTAGCCAATACGGTATAACCTACGCACCCCGAATAGCGATCAAGGAACAAGCGCTCGCCGACTTCATCGTCGAGCTAACTTTTCCTCAAGATCCGACGAGGGAGCGTATAGCTCCGTGGCACCTCTATGTTGACGGATCATCAACCAGCATAGGAGCAGGGGCCGGTGTAGTCTTGATCAGCCCAGACAGACAAGTCTTCACCTCCGCAATCCGCTTTGATTTCAGAGCAACTAACAATGAGGCGGAGTACGAAGCTTTTATAGCCAGACTTAGGTTATCATTAGTTGTGGGGGCAACCAATCTTCAAGTTTTCGGAGATTCGCAGCTAATAATATCCCAAGTCTGGGGGGAGTACGAGGTAAAAGATCTGCAGATGATGACGTACCAGAAGATAGTTTCACATATGATCTCGATGTTTATGCAGGTTTACATCAATCAGATACCAAGGCTGGAGAACACACAAGCAGACGCCCTAGCCCGACTAGCTACCAGTAACGGCGAAGCAGAAATCACTGAGGCCGTAGTCACCAAGCTGAAGAACCCCTCGACGTCCAATTACAAAGTAAATCAGACCTCTAGTGGGGAGCAGGAAGAAGACAAAGATGGTGAAGATTGGTGCACTCCGATCCAAAAATACATGAGGGACGGAATGGTCCCTGAAGATAGTTGGGAAGCTAGTCGGCTGGTGAAACAAGCAACTAGATATACGTTGGTGGATGGCCAACTCTATAAACGTGGATTCTCTCTACCCCTACTCAAGTGCTTATCTAAGAAGCAAGGGTTCGAGGTGTTAGAAGAAATTCTCGAAGGAATTTGCGGAAGCCACGCTGGGGGGCAAGCTTTGGCATACAAGACAATCAGACAGGGGTACTACTGGCCTACTCTTCGCAAAGATGCCATTAGCTTCGCATGGAAGTGCCGAAAGTGTCAACTTTTCGCACCTAATATCCACTCCCCAGCTACTCAACTGAAATCAGTGTTCAGCCCGTGACCTTTTGCAAAATGGGGTATCGACTTGATCGACCTATTCCAACCTGGCAGAGGCGGTGTAAAGTTTATTGTTGTAGCAGTAGATTATTACACTAAATGGGCTGAAGCCGAGGCACTCGCAATAATAACACAAGAAAGGATGATCGGTTTCATATGGAAGAATATGATCTGCCGATTCGGACTTCCACAGTCGATCATAATAGACAACAGAAGGCAGTTCGACGGCCAGAAGTTGAGAGATTTCTGCAGTTCGTGGAACATCAAGAAACACTACTCAACTCCATCCCATCCACAGTCGAATGGCCATGTTGAGGCGGTTAACAAGATTCTGAAGCATATATTGAAGATCCGCCTCTAGGACAAGAAAGGAAGCTGGGCAGACGAACTCCCGGAGGTTTTATGGTCCTACAGAACATCATATCGAGCCAGCACCGGAGAGACGCCATTTGCTTTGGCCTTCGGAACTGAAGCGGTAGTACCGGTGGAAGTCCAGAATAAAACTTGGAAGGTGGCAGGGTTTGATGAAGAGAAGAACGACGAAGCCTTTGCTGTCGAAAAAGATCTGATCGAAGAAACCAGAGCTTCGTCAAAAATGAAAAATGCCATTTACAAGCGTAGAGCAGAGAAGTACTATAATTCCCAGGTTCGAGATCGAAAATTTAAAGTTGGGGATCTAGTACTAAGGAAGAAGCTGACAACCCCACTGGGTGTATTCTGGCCAAATTGGGAAGGACCATTCCGGGTTACCGCTGCCGAGGAAAATGGTACTTACTACCTCGAAGATGCTGAGGAAAATGCCTCATCATATACTTGGAGTGCGGCCCACCTGAAAAAGTTTTATCAATAGATCGAGATTTTGTAATAGATTAGTCGAAGGTTCGCATCAGAAGTGTTGATGGCAACCGATGTAAATCACGTTACTATACAAAGTTAGAAATTTTTAGAAAATGTCCAACTGTTCGAAGCTTCGCGAAGTATCCAAATGTGCGAAGCTTCGCAAAAATATCCAACTGTTCGAAGCTACGTAGCACGCAAGGGCCAAGGTCCCGAATGTTATAATCTAAAAAGCTCGAAGGCAAAGGCCAAAGTGCCCAAGGTTAGCGAAGGTATCCTTCTTAAAGGATCACTAAGCACCTACTGCCCTAAGTTAGAAAAATTCACAAAAAAGACAATCAAAACGTCTGAGGCAAGGTTCATGAAACCCAATCACCCAAAGTGAATTAAACGAAGTACGACTCACTACCCCAAGTGGTTTAAGACGAGCAATTCGTGGCCTTAAGTGGTGTAAGATGAAGAATACGTACTATCTAAATGAAGGTATGATTCGTAGTCCTAAGCAATGTAAAATGAACGATTCACTTCTCGAAAGTAGAGTAAGACGAACAAATAAGTACCAAAAATATGAAAACGAGGCAATCAAAGATATAACTTGTGTAAATGTAAACGAACAAAGTCGAGCAAATAAAAAATATGAAAATGAGCCAATCAAAAGATTTTGTAATAGATTAGTCAAAGGTTCGCATCAGAAGTGTTGATGGCAACCGATGTAAATCACGTTACTATACGAAGTTATAAATTTTCAGAAAATGTCCAACTGTTTGAAGCTTCGCGAAGTATCCAACTGTGGGAAGCTTCGCAAAAATATCCAACTGTTCGAAGCTACGTAGCACGTAAGGGCCAAGGTCCCAAACGTTATAATCTAAAAAGCTCGAAGGCAAAGGCCAAAGTGCCCAAGGTTAGCGAAGGTATCCTTCTTAAAGGATCACTAAGCACCTACTGCCCTAAGTCAGAAAAATTCACAAAAAAGACGATCAAAACGTCTGAGGCAAGATTAATGAAACCCAATCGCCCAAAGTGAATTAAACAAAGTACGACTCGCTACCCTAAGTGGTTTAAGACGAGCAATTTGCGGCCCTAAGTGGTGTAAGACGAAGAATACGTACTATCTAAATGAAGGTACGATTCGTAGTCCTAAGCGACGTAAAATGAACGATTCGCTTCTCGAAAGTAGAGTAAGACGAACAAATAAGTACAAAAAATATGAAAACGAGCCAATCAAAGATATAACGTGCGTAAATGTAAACGAACAAAGTTGAGATAAAAAGAATCGAGTTTCATTCAAAAATACTTGAGAAATTTTCAAGCCAAAAAGATGCTTGAAAAATTCCCAAGTATACGAAGCGGTGCTAGCCACAAAGGTCGGCTAGCTGACCATCTTTGAACTACAAAAAAGAGCTCCTTCTGGGCGAGCTATACAGCCCGGCGAGCTTCATCTACTTAAACAAAAAACAAAAGGTAAAAAACTACACTACGGAAGCAAAGAAAAGACTTCAAGTCTCAGAAGCTGCGGGAGCATCAGAGGCTGGAGCGGCAGGGACCTCGGCAGGGTTGGAGACCTGGGGGGCGACGTCCTCTCCATCAGTCCGTCCAGCTGGGGGAGAGAGCCTCGGTAAGACTGTGATGTTGCCGGTTCATCCACTGGTGTCGAACTCACCAATGTTCACCATAGCATCCCCACAGACTGCTTGCATCTGCTCCATGGTGGGGAGAGTTTGCACCTCTCCCCCGGCGACCTCTTCCTCCTCGAAGAGATTCAGTTCTGGAACAGGAATTGTTTGGATGATCTTGAATCGTGCCAGAACGAAGTCAAGTGGGATCCCAAGCTCGGGAAGGTCACCGATGTCTAGCTCTGTCTTATCGGGGAAAGGAGCCTTGTCCAGGCACTCCTTGAAGTCACCCACCACGGCCGTGACCTCGTCGTCCTTGTGGGCTCGCACCCACCAAAGAATCCTCAAAACCTCGGCATAACATTGGATGAATCCTTTGTCAGAGGCCTCGGCCTTCACAGCTACCAAATCTGCCGAAGAAGAGGCGTCATTATGGAGCTCGGCGACCTCGTTGATCTTCGCCTAGAGCTCATCCTTCAACTTCGAGCACTCCTCATCGGCACTCTTGGTCAGACCTCGCTGCAGATCCAACTCTCTCTTGGTCACAGTGTGCTCGCCGACCTCCTTAGCGAGCTTTTCGGCGAGCTCCTCCTCCTTGGCCTTAATCTTGGAATCCACTTCCTGCTGGATTAAGGCGAGCTTGCGCTGGAGGTCGCCAAGTTGCTTGAGGGCATCTTGCTCAGAGGCCAGAGACGCGGCGGCCTTCTCCTCTGCGAGCTTCACCGACCTTTTGGCCTTGTCCAAAGACTCCGCCATTTTGATCAAGTTCTCATTCTTTTCCTGGTGACCTGCCTCAAGTTGAGTTGCCTGGTCGATTACCCTTTGGTTGGCGAGCAGAAGCCCGCTGGCATAGTGCATTGAGAGCCGGGCATTTTCAACCAGGTTTTGCCTCTCCAAGGTCGCCAGTTGGGAGTTGGACCAATACCTCGGCACCTCACTCACGGTGTTCCAAGCGAGGCCGACAGGGATGTTCCGTATGGAGGTCAAAGATCACGACCGCTCATAAGAGTGAAGAGCTTCATGCCTATTAGGATGAGCGATGGAGGCATAGCTGCGAGGTTCAAATACTTGGGTTATAAATCGAAAGGACAAAGTAATACAAAGAAGGAAGGATAGTAGGCGAGCTACTTACTGGACTCTGTCCTGGTCCCAACCGAGGACTGTGTCATCGGTCAATTGAACCCCGAAGGGTGATTGGGAAGGTGGCGACTTTGGTGTGGGAGCGAGTGTCAAACGGGCAGTAGATTGGGCCGATCCACCGTGGCCCGACCCTGAGTGAGCTACCTGCTCTGATGCCTCGTCCTGCAAGGTGAACTTGGTTCTTTTGCGACCTTGGGCATCCTCCTCGCCGACCTTTGAGCCATCCGCCCTGTGGAGGCTCCTCTTTGACTGGGTCGAAGCTTGCTCGGGTGTGTCCCCAGCTCGCCCGCCTCCCCTATTGGTCCGGGCGACCTGAGAAGCATTCTTGGTGGGGGCGACCTTCTTTGTTCCCGAGCCTCCAACATCTCCCTTCTTGGTGGGGGGCTCCGCATTCTTGCTCGCCTCCAGAGCAAGGGTTGAGGGCAGGGCCAACTTGTTGGGACGTGGGGGACCCATAGCAAACCAGCGAGCTAGGGTGTGGTAAGCGTCCGAGATCTCAACAGTTGGAAAAGTCACCCAATCACCCCCTGCAAAATTCGAAAGGAATAAGGTCAGCAAACATGGCGAGCTAATCACTTGAAGGGCGAGCTTCGGTAGGTTGTAAACTTGGGAGCTCAGGACCTTGAACCGTAAGATGGTGCGGTAAGGTGTGGAGCCCGGCAAGTCTGAGACAATGGTGTTCGCAAAGGTGGGCGATCTCCCGATCCTTTTTTCTCCTCAAGTAACAAACAACCCGCACCACGTCGAATTCGATCGACACTTTAGGCTTACCTCGGCTGGACTTGTGATGCTTCAGGCCTGCAAAAAAGGGAAAATTAGATTAGTAAATCTAATCCAACCCAAACACACCGAAAAATGCGACCAACTGCTGGCCTCCCCATATTCCTCAGGAGAGAAAATTCGCCCTCCTCGTCCGGAGTAGTTGGTGGAAGCTCGCCAATCTCCGCCCATGAAGATGAATTACTGCATCCAGTCACGGATCTTGTTTGGAAGGATCCCCAAATACTTCTCTCCCGGGTGAGCTTTGAGGTAATAATACCCCTTGCCATCATTTACTTACCGGGTCACTGTAAATAGTTCGTTGAGCTCCACCGTCATCAGCCGATTCTCGTACCCCTCTAACCCAAAAATGGCCAACATCGCCAGCAAGCTACTCCAAGCATTTGGAGTAAGCTGAGTAATGGCGAGGTTATTATCCAGGAGAAATTGGCCGATAATTGGGTGCAGGGGCAAGGTGAGCCCGGCCTCGAGGGTATGGACATTTATAGCAGTCAACCCCGCCGGAGGTGCATCAGCTCGCTCATTCTTCTCTGGCTCATATACATAGATATCGAGGGGGATTCGATATTTCTTGCGAAACTGGGAGAGTTGATACTCATTGATAACACTCTTGACGTCGCTTGCTTGGTAGTCGGACTTGTTCGCGGCATCCCGATAAGTTTGCTCACGACGAGGGAAGCTTGCCACATGCTCGGCGACGTACTCTTCCCAGTCGAAGGTATGAATAACGTCGGCGGGAACCTGGTGTTCGATCAGTTGAGGCTCAGGGAAGCCGATGGATCGGATCCAGTCAATAGTAACATCTTCGAGGTCGCCTTGTTGCCCCTCCACTTCAGCGACCTCCCCACCAGCCTCGGCGACCTCCTCATCAGCCCCAGAAGGCTCCTCATTGCCACTGGCAGCTCGCTCCTTAGGTGCGACCTCCCCAACATCGTCCCAAACATCGCGGACTACAGAGCTCGTGATCTTCTCACCCGAGTCAGACCGAACTTCGCCAGGAAGCTCACCAGAGTTTGGGCGAGCTACTGACCCAGCATCAGATCCAGATTCTATGAGGATCGGGGTCATTTGCGGGATGGGGGCACTGTCCGTCATGGGCAGTTTCTCGGGGTTACGGTTCGAAAGGGTTTCACTCGATGCGTGGGTCGACATGGTTTGAACAAGGTTCGAAAGGTTCCAAACTAGTCCAAAAGTTTTGGCTGCCGGAGTTACGGTACGAAAAGGGCCAAAAAATCCAAAACTACCGGAAACGTTCAAAATTTCCAGGAACTCGGAAGAAATAAGGAAATGAAGAATGAATCTGCAAAAAGAAAGAAGAAAAGAAGGAATGAATCAATGTTCTACCTTAAAGAATTCCCCAAATCTCGTCGAAAGCAAAGGGTGTCGTTCGCCGGAAATTTGCTCTGAGAATTCGGAAATGTAAAAGTGGGAAATGAACTTGGTTTCCCCTATTTATAGATAAGGGGGCGAACTATATTTTCCAAAAAGCTCAGGGGTCTACGTGCAAAAATTTAAAAGTTTGTCATGATGGGCGCGGGAAATGACGCCTAAAAAGGCGTGCACGATGCCTTGATTTTCGCACCCTGTCGACCCACGAACCGCCTCACAGAAGCTCGCCCATAAGCTCGGCACATGATCAGGAAGTAGTTCGCCAACACTCGAGCCTCCGTCCACAGAGATAAGTCAGCTCGCCCACTCATTAGAAGTATCATGATGTGAGCGAGCAGGGGGGCAAATGTTGATAGGCGAACTTAATCCAAGAGGTTAACATAGGGAAGCTCGGCGAGGTAGGTAAGAACCTCGCCCAGGCTCCCAATAAGCCAAGACCAACACCTCATTACACCAGGAGAGAGAGAGTCATAGGCGAGCTTCTTCACTAAGAGAGAAGCTCACCCCTACCCACGGAGGCCAAGCTAGAAGTCCACCACAACATTGCTCCTGAAATAAATGCAAGGCACTGAAGCTCGCCCGGAAGCCCGCCGAGGTTAGAGGCGGTAGGCAACGTATGTATAGAGGGCAAATAGGTATGTAGTAGGACAAAGCTTTGTAAAGGTAGCATTGTGAGGGACCAAGATGGGGGTCAGGAACCCTCGTCAACACCAAAAGCTCAATAGGCTCATAAGGTGCCACCTCACACTTGCACACCTATAAATAGGTCTCCATTGTACCATTCTCTCTCCAACTTAATCATAATACACTTTTACTTTCTCTCTCTAAACTCTCTACTTTCTCTCTCTATATTATCCATCCAAGAACACTTTTTCTTGGATTATTGTTTGATAGGATTATATGTTAAGATAGCCACATAAAAACATCGTTAGTAAATTTTATCAACAGAGGCGGAGTACGAAGCTTTGATAGCCGGACTTAGGTTATCATTAGCTGTGGGGGCAACCAATCTTCAAGTTTTCGGAGATTCCTAGCTAATAATATCCCAAGTCAGAGGGGAGTACGAGGCAAAAGATCAACAGATGATGACGTACCAGAAGATAGTGGCACATCTGATCTCGATGTTTACGCAGGTTTACATCAATCAGATACCAAGGCTAGAGAACACACAAGCAGACGCCCTAGCCCGACCAGCTACAGGTAACGGCAAAGCGGAAATCACTGAAGTCGTAGTCACCAAGTTGAAGAACCCCTCGATGTCTAATTACAAAGTAAATCAGACCTCGAGTGGGGGGCAGGAAGATGACAAAGATGGTGAGGATTGGTGCACTCCGATAAAAAAATACTTGAGGGATGGAACGGTCCCTGAAGATACTTCGGAAGCTAGTCGGCTAGTGAAACAAGCAACCAGATATACGTTGATGGATGGCCAACTCTATAAACGTGGATTCTCTCTACCCCTACTCAAGTGCTTATCTAAGAAGCAAGGGTTCGAGGTGTTAGAAGAAATTCACGAAGGGATTTGCGGAAGTCACATTGGGGGGCAAGCTTTGGCATACAAGACAATCAGACAAGGGTACTATTGGCCCACTCTTCGCAAAGATGTCATTAGCTTCGCACGGAAGTGCCGAAAGTGTCAATTTTTGCACCTAATATCCACTCCCCAGCCAACCAACTGAAGTCGGTTTTCAGCCCGTGGCCTTTTGCAAAATGGGGTATCGACTTGATCGGCCCATTTCCACCTGGCAAAGGCGATGTAAAGTTTGTTGTTGTAGCAGTAGATTATTACACTAAATGGGCTGAAGCCGAGGCACTCGCAACGATAACACAAGAAAGGATGATCAGTTTCATATGGAAGAACCTGATTTGCCAATTTGGACTTCCGCAGTCGATCATCACGGACAACGGAAGGCAGTTCGACGTCCAGAAGCTGAGAGATTTCTGCAGTTCATGGAACATCAAGAATCATTACTCAACTTCGTACCATCCACAGTCGAACGGCCAGGTTAAGGCAGTTAACAAGATTCTGAAGCACATATTGAAGATCCACCTCGAAGACAAGAAAGGAAGCTGGGCAGACGAACTCCCGGATGTTCTATGGTCTTACAGAACATCGTACCGAGCTAGTACCGGAGAAACACCATTTGCCTTGGCCTTCGGGACTGAAGCTGTAGTACCGGTGGAAGTCAAGAATAAGACCTGGAAAGTGGTAGGGTTCGACGAAGAAAAGAACGACGAAGCCTTGGCAGTCGAAAAAGATTTGATTGAAGAAACCAGAGCTTCGTCAGAAATGAAGAATGCCACCTACAAGCGTAGAGCGGAGAAGTACTATAATTCCCAAGTTCGAGATCGAAAGTTCAAAGTTGGGGATTTAGTGCTAAGAAAGAAGCTGACAACCCCGCCGGGTGTATTCAGACCAAATTGGGAAGGACCGTTCTGGGTCACCGCCGCCTGGGCAAATGGTACTTATGACCTCGAGGACGCCGAGGGAAATGCCTCGTCGTATACTTGGAGTGCGGCCAACCTGAAAAAGTTTTATCAATAGATCGAGATTTTGTAATAGATTATTCGAAGGTTCGCATCAGAAGTGTTGATGGCAACCGATGTAAATTACGTAGCTATACGAAGTTAGAAATTTTCAAAAAATATCCAACCCTCCGAAGCTTCACAAAATATCCAACTGTTCGAAGCTTCACGAAATATCCAACTCTCCAAAGCTTCGCAAAATATCCAACTGTTCGAAGCTTCGCAATCTACGAGGACCAAGGTCCCAAACATTATGATCTAAAAAGCTCAGAGGCAAAGGCCAACGTGCCCAAGGCTAGCGAAGGTATCCTTCTAAAAGGATCACTAAGCACCTACTGCCCTAAGTTAGAAAAATTCACAAAAAGGCGATTGAACGTCTAAGGCAAAGTTCATGAAACCCAATCGCCCTAAGTGAACTAAAACGAAGTACAACTCACTACCCCAAGTGGTTTAAGACGAGCAATTTGCGGCCCTAAGTGGTGTAAGACGAAGAATACGTACTATCTAAATGAAGGTACAATTCGTAGCCCTATGCAGCGTAAAACGAACGATTCGCTTCTCGAAAGTAGAATAAGACGAACAAACAAGTACTGAAAATATAAGCGAGCTAATTAAAGATATAACGTGCGTAAAGTATAAGCGAACATAGTTGGGACAAAAGAATCAAGTTCCATTCAAAAGTACTTGGAAAACTTTCAAGTAAAAAAGACACTTGAAAATTTTCCAAGTATGAGAAGTTGTGCTAGCCACAGAGGTCGGCTAGCTAACCATGTTTGAACTACAAAAGAAAGCTCCTTCTGGGCGAGCTATACAAAGCCCGGCGAGCTACTGTAACTTGACAAAAAATCAAAAAGCAAAAAACTAATCTAACAAAGCAAAGAAAAGTATCAAGTCTCGGGAGCTGCGGGGTCGGTTGGAGCAGGAACCTCGGCGGAGGCCTCGGCGACTTCCAGAGCAACCTCACTCCCAGCAGCTTGCCGACCTGGGGGGAAAGTGCAGGCAACGTGGTGATGTTGCCCGTGAGCCCGCTGGTGTCAAACCCAGTAGTGTCGAGCATCGCGTCCCAAACGGCCTCTTGAAGTTGCTCAACGGTGAGGGGAGTTCGCCCTTCCTCATCCGCGACCTCCTCCTCTGCGACGTTCAATTCCAGCACAGGAATTGTGTGAGTAATCTTGAAGCGTGCCGGAACGAAGTCGAGAGGCACTCCAAGTTCCGGGAGGTCGCCAATATCCAGCTCAGTCTCATCGGGGAAGGGAGCTTTGTCCAAGCACTCCTTGAAATCGCTAACCACCGCCTTCAGCTCGTCATCTTTGTGAGCTCGCACCCACCAGATTGTCCTGATGACCTCGGCGTAGCACTGGACAAACCCCTTATCCGAGGCCTCAGCCTTCACAGCATCCAAGCTCGCCGAAGAGGAGGCATCATTTCGTAGCTCGGCGACCTCACTGATTTTGGCGGAGAGCTCATCCCTCAACCTCGCGAACTCCTCATCAGCGCCCTTGGTTAAACCCCGTTGCAGCTCCAACTCCTTCTTGGTCACCGTATGCTCGCCGGCCTCCTTGGCGAGCTTCTCGGCGAACTTCTCCTCCTTAGCCTTAAGTTGTGCATCAGCATTTTTCTGAATGGAGGCGAGCTGCCTTTGAAGCTGGGTGAGGTTATCCAGAGCGTTGTTCTCGGATGCCAGAGCCGCGACGGGCTTCTCCTCGGCGAGCTTCGCTGACCTCTTAGCCTTGTCCAAAGACTCCGCCAGTTTGATGAGGTTCTCGTTCTTCTCCTGGCGACCTGCCTCAAGTTGAGTCACCTGGTCGATTACCCTTTGGCTGGCAAGCAAAAGCCCACTGGCATAATGCATCGAGAGCCGGGCATTTTCAACCAGGTCCTGTCTCTCCACGGTCGCCAGTTGTGAGTTCGACCAGAACCTCGGCACCTCACTTACAGTGTTTCGAGCTAGGCCCGGAGGAATGCTGCACATAGAGGTCAGAGAGCGAGATCGATCATAAGCATGGATGACCTCGTGCCTGTTAGGGTGTGCAATGGGGGCATAACTACGAAATCAGGACAGTTGGAGTTAGAAAAAGAAAATACAAGGAAACAGCGAGGATTGAACCCGAGGGAGCGAACTGCTCACTGAGCTCGTTCGGGGTCCCAGCCTAGGAGTGTGTCATCATTGGTTTGAACCCCAAAGGGAGACGGGGTAGGTGGTGACCTTCGGAGAGGTGTGACTGCCAGTGAAGCAGTTGAGTGAGTTGAGCCCCCTTGTGCCGACCTTGTGTCAGCTCGCTCAACATGCTCAGATTCCTCCTCGTCAAGGAGGAGAGTTCGAGTCTTCTTTCGAGGTTGGTTATCATCCCTACCAACCCGGGACCCGTCGCCGCGCTGAAGGCTCCTTTTCGTTTGGTGCGAAGCCCACTCCCGTGTGGCAGAACCTCATCCTCCACCCCTGCCGGTCTTGGCGACCTCTGCAGCGTTGGATTTTGCTGGGGCTTTGGTTTGCCCTTTCTGGGTCCCGGACCCACTAATCTCGCCCTTTTTCGAGGCGGGCTCAGCCCTTTTGCTATCCTCTAGGGCGAGGGTCGATGGCAGGGCGAGCTTGTTAGGGTGGGGTGGACCCATAGCGAACCGGCGAGCTAAGGCTTCGTAAGCCGGAGGGATCTCAACAGTTGGGAAGGCAACCCAACTACCGTCTGTAAAAGTTGAGGAAAAATGGTTAGCAATTTGGCGAGCTACCCACTTAATGGACGAGCTTCGGTGAATTATAAAACCTGGGAGTTCGGGACCTTGGACTGCGAGGTGATGTGGCAAAGTATGAAGCCCGGCAAGTCTAAGGCAGTGATGCTGACTGAGGTGGGCGATCTCTCGATCCTCTTTACTCCTCAGGTAGCACACAACTCGCACCATGTCAAACTCGATAGCAATTTCTGGCTTACCGCGACTAGACTTATGATGCTTCAAACCTGCAAAAGAGGGGAATTAGATTAGTAAATCTAATTCAACCCACGCACACCGAAGTAGGTGACCTACTGCTAGCCTCCCCATATTCGTCAGGGTATAGGATTGGTTCTCCTTGCCCGGAGTAGTTTGTAGAAGCTCGCCAGTCTCCGCCCATGAAGATGAACTGTTGCTTCCAGTCGTGGATTTTATTTGGGAGAATCCCCAAGAACTTCTCCCCCGGGTGAGCTTTGAGGTAGTAATATCCCTTGCCATCGTTCACTTGCCGAGTTACGGTGAATAGCTCGTTAAGCTCAGCGGTGGTCAACCGATTTTCATACCCCTCTAGCCCGAAGACTGCCAACGCCGCCAGTAAGCTGCTCCAAGCATTAGGGGTGAGCTGGGTGATTGCGAGGTTGTTATCGAGAAAAAATTGGCCGATGATCGGGTGCAGGGGTAGTGTAAGCCCGACCTCGAGAGTATGCACATTAATGGCCGTCAACTCCGCCTGAGGCGTATCGGCTCGCTCATTTTTCTCTGGGGCATACAAGAAGATGTCAAGTGGGATCCGGTACCTCTCGCGAAATTGAGAAAGTTGGTACTCGTTGATGACACTTTTGACATCACTCGTTTTGTAGTCCGATTTGTTCGCCGCATCCCTGTAAGCTCGCCCGGGGAGATCGAAGCTCGCCACATGCTGGGCGACATACTCCTCCCAATTAAACGGATGGATGACGTCGGTGAGGACTTGGTGCTCGATTAGCTGGGGCTCTGGGAAGTCAATGGACCGGAACCATTCGAGAGTGACCTCCTCAAGGTCGCCTTCCAGTCCACCAACCTCGGCGGCCTCCGGTTCCACCTCGGCGACCTCTTCACCTACCTCGTCGGCTTCTTCATTACCACTAACCTCCCTCTCCTCGGGGGCGACCTCCTCCTCATCCTCCCAAACTTCACGATAGACGGAGTTGGTGGCCCTCTCAACTGGCTCAGAACGAACCTCACCTGATAGCTAACCACGAGTTGGGCGAGCTACCGAGTTAGCCTCGGAGCCGGACTTGATGACAATCAGGGTCATTTAGGGAATAGGGTCGCTATCAGTCATTGGCCGTTTCTCAGGATTAAGGTTCGAATGGGTCTCGCTCGGTGTTTGGGTCGACATGGTTCGAACGAGGTTCGAAAAGTCCAGGGATAATCCAAATGTTTCATTTGCCGGAGTTACGATACGGGGACGATCAGAAAAATTGAAATCCATCGGAAATGTCCAAAGTTTCCGAAGGCTCGAAGGAATCGAAAGGAGGAAAGGAAAGAATCTGCAAAAAGAAAGAAGAAGAATGAGTATTCTACCTTGAAGAACGCTCAAAACTCCATCGGAAGCAAAGGGATGTCGATCGCCGGAAAGTGCTCTGAAATTTTAGAAGTGGTAAAAGTGGGAAATGATCTTGCTTTCCCTTATTTATAGACGTCGGGGCGAGCTTGAATATTCGAAGAGTACAGGGACCGATTTGTAAAGAGTTTGAAAGCTTGTCATGGTGGGCGCGGGAAATGATGCCTAAAAAGGCGTGTACGATGCCTTGATTTCCGCACCACGTCAGCCGACCAACCACCATGATGGAGCTCGCCTATAAGCTCAGCACCACGAGCTCCCTAGGGGCCAAAACCAATGGTTAATTGCACCAGGAGAGAGAGGGTCATAGGCGAGCTTCCCCATTAGGAAAGAAGCTGGTCCCTATCCGAGGAGACCAAGCAAGAGTTCACTGCTACTTTATTCCTAAAAACAACCCAAGGCACAGAAGCTTATCGAAGTTAGGGATACTAGGCAACGTGTATATAAAGGGTCATTAGATATGTAGTAGGACAAGCATTGTAAAGGGTGCATTGTGAAGGACCAGGAAGAGGGTCAAGAACCCTCGTCAACACCAAAAGCCAAATAGGCTCACAAAGTGCCACCTCACACTAGCACACCTATAAATAGGCATCTCTTGTATCATTCTCTCTCCAACTTAATAATAATACACTTTTATTTTCTCTCTCTAAACTCTCACTTTCTCTCTCTCTATATTATCCATCCAAGAACAAATTCTTGGATTATTGTTTGATAGGATTAATATGTTATAATAGCCACATAAACAACAACATTAGTAAATTCTATCAACAAAACTAAATGGTCAAGAGACTCCAGATGATACCGTAAACATCAACATTACACTTATTGAGAGTGCTTGTGAAGGTTGATACTAAGCATTTATATATATATATATATATATATTGCAAAAATATAAATAATTTTGTTACACATGAAATTGATGTCACATTGTTTATATTTTAACATACAGTTTGCTTAGATGGCTCTCAGGATGGATATTTGTTCGATAAAGGATTCGGAGAGGGAGCCCACAATTTAATCGTTTAGCTTGAGGTAATTATTTTCTCATTCTTTTTGAAACTAATTAAAAAATTTAATTAATATTATATGCAACTTACATGCATATTGTATTATTTTTAATTCTTTTGTGTTTTTAGTAATGATTATATTTTGAATTAATATTATTTTTGGGCGGGGATGGTGCGACAATGAAAGAGATTGTGTCTACAGATCAAAGAAAATGATAAATGATCTTGTGTCTTTCGGCACTGGGAGCATCTTTGGACAGATGGAGTAATAAATAAAGAACAAAGGTTGTAAGAATTATAACAGGCCAAAATTAATACATGTATGTCAATGTATTGTTGGTACTTTTTATTTTTGAAGTTTTTATACATGTATATTTTGTACACGATCTGTAATGCACATGTTGTGCATAAAATATATATTGTCCTTTAAAAATGCATATTTTTGTGTATTTTTTCTATATATATTTGTGTGTGTTTATAAATAATTAATTACGAATAATCGTAGTATTAATTAAGTATTAAAAGGGTTTTGTTTGTTTACATGGGAAGATCAGACTAAATGGTCAAGAGACTCCAGATGGCACCGTAAAGATCAACATTACACTTATTGAGGGTGCTTGTGTAGGTTGATA
>JAPKLY010000844.1:17124-42931 GCA_026898435.1 Prunella vulgaris | reverse complement strand
AATAAATGGAGATAATTTTTTAATGTATGTTTTAATATAAAAATTTTGGTTAATTGATCTTTTTTTATTATGATTGATTGAGATTTAAAAATTTTAAAATAAAGAATTGTTAAGATAATTAAAAATACAATCGTTAATAATTTTAGGTAAATTTTTAAATAATTTTTTAAGGAAAATTTGTAAACAATATTGTTTTAATGTTATTGCTATATTTCAGGTAAATTCTTAAATATTCCAATGCATAATGTACATTGCATGCCATAAATTGTGCAAGGGAAAATTACAAAATGGTTTACAAATTTGACACAAATTGTAAATAGGTTTCTGTGCAAAAAAAAATTATACTTCTGTGCAAAAATTGTGAACCATTTTATAAATATAACTATTTTTTTAAATCAATATACAAGTGATCCATTCTATAACCATAAAAAAGTTCACCTCAATTTTTTTTTCCTCTTTTTCGGCACAAAAAACGAAGATATTTAATGTGATTGAACTATATCTCATTATTAATGATGGAGGAATAGTTGTTCACTTTTGTACATGGTTTGCCAATCTTTTTCATATAAAACAAGAAACCATATATTATTTAATCAATACTATTTTTTTTTTAATTAGTAGGTCACATTAATTAATTACTCCTGCAATTCTCAAGTCATTATGAAATTAATTAGTAGGTCACATTAATTAATCACTATTTTTTAAGAAATTAATTAGTAGGTCATATTAAAGGGGATTTGACAACTCATTATGACATTGGATATAAATAGAAGAAAGAAAATGTGGTGGGAGAGATTTTTTTTTCTTATCCTACACATAAAATTTAGAAGAAAATTGCTTTCTTATAGTTAAATAGAAATGTAGGTAAAATATGCAATCTTAACTAAGTTGTATATGAATATGACGATTCGGATGATTATTTTAATGAATAGCAAAGATAGCAAAGTCCTCACGATGTTGACGATAATTAATAATGACGGATTAATTTTTTAATATATTAAATTAGTTGCCATTGAGGGTGAACAAATATGTAGTGAATGATAGATATGGATCAATTTTATAAGCCTTTGTTGAAAGACTTAGTCTTGTATGCATCAGTTACACCGTGCAATTCAAGTTTATTTTTGAAAAATTACACAAAATACTACTGTAAAGTTACACATGTTATTACTGATAAGTGTATCTTTAATTGTTTAACTTTTCAGTAATAATTTGGGTAACTTTTCAATTATAAATTATGCAACTTTTTAAAAATAAATTTAAATTGCACAGTGTAATGAGTGCACAAGAGAGTTACTTCTTGTTCAAATTAAAATTTTGGCCTCAGTCAACAAGTCGATAGAAAGGAGGAAAACAAAAAAACTATGTTAACGAGAATTCTCCTTATCATAGCTTATTTCTGGCACATTGAACCCAACAACAATAACTACAAAAACGACCTAGTAACTCTTACAAAAGATACTATCAACTACGATAAGGTGGTGTTTGGTTGGACATAATAAAATATTATAAGCTTTTATACAGTTGGGGTATTAATACTGATTTTAATAATATTATTATTTGGTACACTAAATATATTGTGTAGTCACTTGTGAATAAAATAATTGATTGTGATAGTGATAATAAAGGTAATGATTTTCATAAAAGAAAAGTGCATATTTTTGTGGACGGACGAAAAAAAAATGTATAAATTTAGGCTATATTTACTTTGGAAATAACACGCCTTTATCTACTGTTTACTTTATTTGTTTATTTTTCTGGAATAAATCCTTGTTATTTACTCGAAATAAATCGGAGTTTTTGGGTCGGTTAAACCTTGCTAACCCTCCACAATTTCTCTCTTCTACCATATTTCAATTTTCTCTCTTCTTTTCTCATTATAAATTAGTCTTGACAATAAAAGTAAACAGTACACACATTATCTTGATTTATTTTAACACCCCCTATTAAATTGGGGCAAAGTATTATGTGAATGATACACACAGTAAATTTTATGGTGAACAACAATTTATTTTAAATATTTTAATATTTGATTTTTTTAGAGATAAATGACATAAAATACTGTATATGAACTAACACGACAATGTATATGAACTAACACCACGCTATATATGAATGAACACCACACGTAGTATGTCACAGTGAATGAACTAAAATCATATTGTATATGAACTAACACCACACTGCATATGAACTAACACTACACTACATATGAACTAACACTACACACCGAAATGTGTGTTACTGCGTGAAATAAAATATGTCGTTCACGAAATT
This sequence comes from Prunella vulgaris, assembly GCA_026898435.1. Classification (NCBI taxonomy): domain Eukaryota; kingdom Viridiplantae; phylum Streptophyta; class Magnoliopsida; order Lamiales; family Lamiaceae; genus Prunella; species Prunella vulgaris. The sequence goes on along the minus strand of JAPKLY010000844.1, from coordinate 40,654 downwards.
ATTTCCATGAGTATTACTCACACAATACCTACTCTTAAATTGGTATTATCTATAATGTTGTAACCATCAAAGTAAACGCAGCCGAAATCTATTGGAAAATACAACAATAAATGGTGTGTGTAGACGAAGATGACTTATGCAATTGACACGATAAAGTCGAGGCACGAGTTAGACTCGCTTTCCGTAAGACGTTATTGCCCCGTACACAGGTGCAATACGGATAATGGCAACCGTCCCCAAGCTACAACGACTTTGGAGCCTTCCGCCCGTTGCACTACGAAGCGAAAGCTATCGGCGAATCGCAAATGAGTATCCGGAACTTTCGGACTCGACTCTAATGCAACTCTACAATTTCTAGTATGCATGCACTAGATAATCGTTGAACTAACTTAATCAATGTGAAGTGTATTCAAGTATGTTCAAGTATTTTCAAGTATATTTTCTATCGTCCCTAAGTCAATGTGGGGGAGATCTATTTATAGATTTCCAAGAGTTGCGGGTAATAGGTGTGACTCTTCACATTTCACTTTTCCAAAGAGTCACAACCCTTAGGAAAAAACCATTCACCAAAGGCTACCTCTTTAATTCAAAAAGACACAACACTTCACTATTACCTCAATAAATACATTCATTAATGTATTTATCCATATATTAAATGACATTAATTTCTCATTCACACCAATTTGGTTTTTAGAAATAAATCAACCAAATCCATTTACGCAAAATGGATAATTAAATTGTCACTTAATATTTAATTAAAATATGGTCAAAACCAATATTTCCAACAATCCCCCACATGAATGAAATTAATGCATGTGACCTCCTAAGAAAGTTCCGACGAACTGTTACTGCATCGGGATAGGTAGCGACTGGCTTTGAACCTTCCCTAGTAAAATGCCATCGGATTTACTCGCCACTCAGTGAACATGATGTCTTGAACTGGTCGGCTTTTTGTGTAAACCAAGACAATGACATATACATAGCAACAACTCTGATAGTTCTCACGTTGTTGTCCATTTGGGCCCTGGACCATATCTTGGATTCATAAGCGTGTACTGAATTCCTCAATTAGAAGCGGCCCCACTTCAACGCTTATATAGGTGATCTCCTATTAAGGGTACCCTGCAATACCCCACCCATAGGATATAGGAATCATTAAAAGTTATTAAGCTTAACCTTACCACACGTCAGCAGGTTTTATGCACCTAAAGGAATTAGAAGGTGCAAGGTTGCACTTGAAGGGATTCGAGAATGGGTTGTAAAACTTTTTCAAGTGCATGTCTGAGTGCTTCATAACTTAGTTGTCTCATTGAACCAAGTTCTTGGGATCCTCCAGTCATCATGATTGAGTTACCGCTATGAACACCCTTTCATGTGTGGGTTTTTAACCTCATCCCCCTTACCCGTAATCTCTCTAAACATTTCATTTTTAATCGGCCGGTTTTTTCTCAAAATGCAATCATTATTGCATATTTGTTTAGAGGATTTTCATGACATTGCTCCCCCACATTTCACTGATGGGCCCGGAGTCTATGTCAAAATACCCAGTTTATTTTAGTGTATATTACACAGCTGGATAATTCATTCCGTTTTAGGAACATTTCTAATTTGTTCAACCAACACAGATAAGCACTACTGCTTCAATCTTTACAAGTCACCCCCCACACTTCGAGATAATTTTAGGATCATTCTATCCTTATTTATTATTCCACATGATTTTATCTTCTTGTGTGGTGACTTTACACGAGATTGAACAAACTCGTTTAACTTGTGGGATTTATTCCACTAGGCATCCACTGCCTTTTGATTTTCCATTTAGCCTTAAGGTCACGCCTTAGCTAATCACTTCACATTCCGAATGTATTTTTTATGTGAGACTCTTCTTCTCCCCCACATTCGAATATATCTATAATGAGAACTTATATCTCATAGTCGAATTGTTCGTCCATTTCATTTAATATTTCATCGAATATTAATTTGGAGACAATCTCGAAATAAATTGGAAAATCAAACTCTTCGAATTCACTCTTGAATTCAAACCCATTTTGATCGAAATACCAAAATTAAATTCAATTTTCAATGTGGCCGTAATTGCCACTTTTGACTCTTAAATAATTCTTTACTAAATTATACGAGTCAAAACTTTTTGGACCGAGTCCAAATCATAAATTTGTGCATCTCATGCCACAATTATTAATGGAGTCCTTAATCTTCATTTTTGACTAAAAAATAATTATCAAAATAATTAAACGAGTCAACCCTTTTGGATTAAATTCGGACCTTAATTTCAGTCTTTTGACTCAAGAATAATTATCGAATTAATTAAACGAGTCAAAACTATTTTTGGACTAAATCCAAAATATCGCTTGTGCTCCAAGCACAAAATATTTGATCCCAAGTTAAAATTTAATAACAATCAAGGATCAAACTTATGGAACAAATTCCATAATTCAACTAATTTTTAGCCTTAAAACAACTGGGTCTTAATTAATTAATGAAATTAATCCATAATATATAATTAGTTCCCCAGCTCAGGAATCTCAATTAATCTATAGGCTCAAATGCCCAATAAATTGAATTGCCTCGAGTCCAATGACTATAAGACCCAAATGGTATTAATTTGTGGCCTACTTGATTCTAAAATCAAGTTTTAGAAAATTAGGCCAATTTATTTAAGGCCACAGACAGGAACTACTTCGCAAGTAGCCAATAAACTCTGGGCCCAAAATTTAAATTAATTTGAACGGCCCAATTTAATTGACAAGAGAGAAGAGAAGCGACGTCTCTCCATGTCTCTCTCACACCGTTGTGATTGTCAATTTCAGTATTCATTGAGCGTCTCGTATAGGGGAGTCTCCAGATGATTTCTTGTGCACGGCATGGAGACGATCAGGCAATCTTCTGGCCTTCATCTCCGACCTCGCCGTCGCCGGGAAACTCCCACGCCTACTACGGTGTCAATATTTCAATCGAAGACCAGAGCTTCCGCGCTCGAAATCTCTCTGTTCTAGAGTCACGTTCGAGACACCGCGAGGCGTCTCCGACCACCACTGTCGCGATCCGCTGCTACCATCTGCGGTGGCTTTGTGCATCGCGCACGCACACCACACCGCGGTTGGCATCACTTGTGATCTGGGTGATTTGCACTGCTTCTGACCGAGATTTTTCGTGCGCCACCCAGGGTCCAACCCTTGTCGAGCAATGCCCAATCATTCGAGCAAAGCTTCGACGGTCGTCGCCCCACGTTGCAGCCTCTCCTCTAGGCCGCATTTATGGACGACCCACTCAATCGTGCTGCGGCATCACCATTGTGGAAGACTGTTGTCCGCAACGACAGCCACACAGCAGTGCTACCATCTTGCGGTTGTGATTAATATCATTCGCACAGGCCAATATTGAGTTTGGCCTACCATTGCCGTCGACGGAAAGGCAGCGGCACAATCGCTTTGGCTTTTTCAACCAGCGGACGTCTCTATTCAAAATGAAGAGACATTGTTTGGATCCGGCTTCGAGATGATGTTTGATCGCCTCTCACAGGTTAGATTTTGGTGAACTGCATAATCTGAAAATGTACACTTGCCATCAATTTTTCTTCAACCTTTGATTTTTATCCTGCACACCAAATGTTCGATAAAATGCCCTTAAGAAAATTGAGTAACATTTATATCCGTTCTGGGTGTTCATCCAGATTGCTTGCATGTTCATGATATTCTGAAGTTCTGCTTATTCTTCGCCAACATTCATCAATTTTCGACATGAATTTGCAAAGTTAAAAGCAGTGATGAATGTTCCTCCAATTATTCCTATCCACCAAAATAAACTAATTCAAAGATAGATTGTCTATCAATAATTAATTGGACTAAACACAATAATTTAGCTTAAGAATAAATTTTAGGGAAATTAAAATAGATAAAAAGTTTAAACTTTCCTGGACAGCGATAGAAGTAGCACTTCATATTGTATTTCAGAAGACATCTTTGAAAATACACGAATAACGTCTTACGATTGTTGGAAAATACAACAATGAATGGTGTGTGTAGACGAAGATGACTTATGCAATTGACACGGTAAAGTCGAGGCACGAGTTAGACTCGCTTTCCGTAGGACGTTATTGCCCCGTACACAAGTGCAATACGGATCATGGCAACCGTCCCCAAGATACAACGACTTTGGAGCCTTCCGCCCGTTGCACTACGAAGCGAAAGCTATCGGCGAATCGCAAATGAGTATACGGAACTTTCGGACTCGACTCTAATGCAACTCTACAATTTCTAGTATGCATGCACTAGATAATCGTTGAACTAACTTAATCAATGTAAAGTGTATTCAAGTATGTTCAAGTATATTTTCTATCGTCCCTAAGTCAATGTGGGGGAGATCTATTTTTAGATTTCCAAGAGTTGCGGGTAATAGGTGTGACTCATCACATTTCACTTTTCCAAAGAGTCGCAACCCTTATGAAAAAACCATTCACCAAAGGCTACCTCTTTAATTCAAAAAGACACAACACTTCACTATTACCTCAATAAATACATTCATTAATGTATTTATCCATATATTAAATGACATTAATTTCTGATTCACACCAATTTGGTTTTGCGAAATAAATCAACCAAATTTATTTACGCAAAATGTATAATTAAATTGTCACTTAATATTTAATTAAAATATGGTCAAAACCAATATTTCCAACAAAATCAGACGAAGAGAGTAAGATGAATATCATGCATTGACAATCCCTCAGCTTTAACTCTCTCCCTGAACCACCCAACCTTCTCAGGAAGCATTCCAACTACAATCTGAAGGCCATCATTCCCATAACTCTCTCCATGCAACTTCTCTCTGTATTTTAATCGCTGAAATTTCCGCCGCAAATGTGCAGCACACCAGTCGAATAAGTTGGTATTTCCCCGATATCAGGTGGGATCTCGTTCAAGTTCCACAAGTTCTCGAGGACGAGCTTCTCCAGAGTCCAAGACTCCAGAGCACAAGATTTAACTTGCAAGAACTTCAAGCAACGAAATCCCCCCTCAACACAATGCCACTTCCATGCCTCACAGAAAAGGTCCTTAAGCCTGAGAACCTCCAGGCAGGCCAAGGACAAATCTTTCCAGCGAAGAGTGCAACCACTTAAAGACAACCTGTTCTTCAGCACATTAATCGAAATTGGTGTTGTCCAGGAGCACCATACGCGTAAGGATCCAAGCTTATGCAAGCGGCCAAGATTTCGGAGATTGTCAAACAGGCAATTGTCGTATCCCTCCAGGAGATCATCAAATGCAATACACAATTTCTTGATGTTGGGAATTCTCCCAAGTGTCCGGAGGTTTCCCAAAACAGCAGAGTCATCATCTTCATAGAGCACTTTAGATGTCTAAGTTGTGGCATCTTCCAAATCTCCAATGACCTGATTGCCACTTCCAACATTAATCAATGTCTGCAGATTCCATATCAGGTAAATTGAAGAAGGAAGTCCACAGCCCAATGGAGCGCAGGTTAATGTTCGAAAACTGAGCTTCTAAAGAACAATGGAAAGTTTTATTCAAAAATCTACACTTATCCAATACCTCAACTGCATTGATTATCAAAGAACGGGTAAGTAGCAAGTCTGTGAAGACTTGGTTGGAAATTGAACACGAGGCGGCGCTCCCTCTCTATGATGGGTGGCCTCACCACACAAAAGAACTTCTCTTTATTGGCTACCCACAAGCATAGCTCTCTTACAAGGTCATGGATTCGACAAGATTTGATTTTTCCATTTACACGACGTGCATTCTGTCAACAAGATCTTCTAAGTAATCCTCTGCAATCTCTTCTAACATTTGTGCACCATTTGGTTTCAGAAATCCCTCCGCGACCCACATGTTTACAATTTCGGAGACGACAATCTTGGATAAGTTCCCATGTAAAGAAAACAAGGCTTCAGATGAGCAGGCAAGTGACTATAACTCAAGTATAATGCATCCAAGCAATGCCCATTCTCTCTTGAACTGAGAATAAAATTTATATCACTATGCCAATATTTTTCTGTCCTAGATGCCTTTCGAAGAAGCCCCCCAATCACGAACGGAAGCCCTTTGCATTGTTCAACAATCTTCTTTCCAATTGCCACTAGCTTAGGAGGGAAGTTTTCTTCTTCTCCAAATACTTGTTGACAAAATAAAATCCAACTATCATGCTCATCTAAAAAGCTAATCCTAATGCAAAAAGAGTGCAAATGAGTTGCTACTTTTGACAACCTAGTAGTTAGAACTATCCGACTTCCATTGTTATTCTCCACAAAGAAAAACTTTATGTTATCCCAAACCTCGACACCCCACATGTCATCTAATATGATCAAATATCGTCTACCCGATAAACTTCTATATAGTCGTTCTCCTAAGTCATATGCAGTTTCCACATTGAATTTTCCTTCGAACGAAAGAAGCTGCAAAAGAATATCTCTCACATTGCACTCTTGAGATATGGTAGCCCAAGCAAGCAAGTCAAAGTGATGCATAATGACAGAATCTTGATAAACATTTTTAGCTAGAGTAGTCTTACCCATGCCAACAATCGAGACGATCTCTCGACTCGACTCGACTCTTGCCCAACGAGCACATCCTTAAGTTGCATCAACTTATCATCAAATCCCACCATACTACTCTGTGTTGATTTAAGAGCAGTCATGGGACATGTGGGCTTCTGATCACTGAATCCCCTGTCTTCTTTAGCCATGAGAACCTCATTCTTGATAGAATCCATGTCTAGCAATACTTTCTGCAAACCGAACAAGCATCTACGAAGCAATTGAACGTCCGAGATTATTCCAGCGGAATCTGCAGGAAGAATCTGATCCACAATGTGGGACTCGATGACATCTTCGAGCTGCAGCTGCAATTTGGCTCTCCAATTCCTCTGCTTAACCCATGCGTTTATTGTAGTTACAACTCTCCACAAAATCTAACAAGAAATCAATATTAGCGCCAAGAGATTCAACTTGGTGCTTGTCGAAAGAAGCGAGGATGATTCTTGATCTGCTCGAGATTATTAAAAAGTGAAACCAGAGCTGCCATGTCTCTGAAGAAAAAGCAAACAGATTATGAAACCAGAGTTGCGAAATTAGGTGAAATATCATAGACGACGACTTGGTGGGATGGGTTAATATGGGGATGGTTGACTTGGACTTTTGGGAGTGTGGCAATAAATGCTGAACTCATATTGGTTGGTTGGTTTTTCAACTTTTTGTTCCATTCAGTTGATAGCATTAAGTGCTGGTTTGTTTAAACAGATGCGATAGATAAGCAATTGTGTATCTTAATGACATAACTAGTTCAATCTCTGTTGTTGTTACAATGCATGATAAATTTTTATCACAAATCGTTGTCACATGAACCACACGTAGAATAAATTGGATAAAAATATCACATTATGAATCGCAACTCGCAAGTCAGAATTGCTACATATCTATTATCTTGCATATATTTGTACATCGCTACAAATTTCAACTAATGATGAATTCATCCAACATAAGACAGATCTCACAATTGAGTGTCTCTAACAACATATATTAAGCAACTAAAACAAAATAAATAAAGTGTAGGTATTGTGTGACAATAGTTCATGATAAACTTATCATAAAATTATTTTAAAGTATCAAATATTTGATTAAGTGTATCAAAATATTCATCAGGTGTATCAAAAGTTAAGATTAATATAAACTTTATGGCAAATTATTATATAAATCAATTTCATGATATAAATCACTTTGTGATACAAGGTTTATATTTATGAATTTATATTTTTGTCTTGTTAAAAAGTGGTTCATAATATGAACCACTTTCACACAATACCTACTCAACTTTTGATACACCTGATGAAATTTTTGATATATCTGGTTAAATGTTTGATAATTTAAAATTTGTCCATGACAAGTTTATCATAAATTATTTTCATAAAATAATTTGCCATAAATAAATTAAGGTTGATGAGCAACAAGAATATACTACCTCCACACTATGCCAAAAATGACTTACAACAACAGGTAAAAGACAACGGGTTTGGAGATAGACCGTTGTTTTAAGCTTAAAGCCCGTTGTCTTAAGTATTACCGTTGAGAAAAGTTCAGGAAAGGCGCCGAAAGACAACGGGTTTTATTCCCGTTGTCTTTTCCCGTTGTCATAAGTTTTTTTTTTTAAATATTTTTATACAAAATAGAGGGGTATATAAGGAACACTTAGAAATTTTTTTCATCTTCAATTCACGAAGTAGCCTGTTTCTCACTCTCTCAACCCTTTTCTCAAACCCTTCTCTTCATCGCACCGGAAATTTCTCAGGCACGTCACCCACAGGCCGTGTTTCTCAGGGGCATCACCCACAGGTCGTCGTCCTGCATACGGCCTGAATTTCTTGTTTGTCCGGCCTGAATTTGTCTTCTCCCCAAGTAAGCAAGCCCTAATTGCCCTAATTTCCCGTGCTATTGTCGATTGCCCTAATTTCGGTGAGAAAAGTTTCGGTGTAAAGTTGCTATTTTATATAGATGGGGTGATTCTCCGCGGTGCGAAGCTACGCGACGCCTTCTCCACTGTTCGCCGGAATTCTCGCGTCGCAACCCTCTGTCCTCGCCGATTCAAATCGGTCACCTACCAAATTAAATCCAGCCGCATCGCACCAATCCGCCGTCGCGAAGGAGTTTCGGCCGCCGTGACCACACGCTTACCTCGCCGTTGCAATCGAAGAACCAGAGAGCTCGCACAACCGCCGTGCCCTACAGCCCATTGAACGCACTCAATCCGATTGGGAATTCACGCGTCGCACTGAGAACGCGCTCAATCCGATTGGGCTGGCACAGGTATTAGTTCATGTCCATTTTTCCGTCTTTGATGATTTCTTTTTTCCTGTTTTTACTGCTTTCTCTACACCTTCTTTGCCCTACTTTTTCTTTTTCATTTAATCAGGAGGCTGTTGAAGTTTTTGCTCCTGTCCTTAAACTTGTGGTAGTTTCTCTCTCAAGTTAAAATTATTACTATAAAAAATCTGATTATAATAATGTGTGGAACAACACTTCCACCACTTTGATATATGTTTAATTGTTATGCTGCTGAGTAACTGATTCTTTTTGGAAAGCAGATTGTGAGTTTGATTGCATAAATTAGAAGATTGAAGTAGTATAATTAAATGGGTTCGTGGGAAAAATAAAGTGGTGGTAATTTCAGCTTGTTGGAATCCTGTAATTTAGTGCGTTGAGTCACAAATCTGGTAGCTAATTGCCCTAGTTTCGATGGCTGCTATTGTTGATTGCCCTAATTTCCCCTGCTCTTTAATTTTCTATAGAATATCTACAAATTCTACATATCTAGCACATCTAGTTTCAACTGAAAATGCGTGTGCATATTTCGTCCATCTTGATGCATGAACTGGAAGTGAATTAAGCTTGGGAGGTTAGCATTGGTGGAGACCCTTGCTCACAAGATTCGAAATCGCATGAAAGTCATGCTTCCAAACGTCCTGTCCGGGTATATTCTGGTATGCTCACAAGATTGGAAGTAGTATTTGTTGACTGTTGTACATAGCTAATGTATGTTTATTTCTGGTATGCTCTCCAATTGAGTTAGCTTTTGGGTATGAATTCTACCCTGGATGTAACAGGTATGATCAGAATCACACTAAGTGAAAGGCCCTCTAGTCAATATCAAAATTTCCATGTGTAGGACTTTAATAGAGTGTAAGCAGCAGTCTGCACGGGAGGGGGCATGGTGAAGAGAATAAATTAATGTATAAGATTATACTCTTCTTAAGGTTTTAGATGAGTGGATCATTCAACAATTATTATTATGATTGCCATCATCCTTTCTCTGCGTATAGTTTATTTTCTGAATTTTTGTGTATACTTCCTATGTTGAGATTCTCAATTGCTTAATTGGCCAATTCAAAATGTTTGTCCCTTTTACTTGGGAGAAATTGAGAAAAATATGTAAAAGCAGCAGCAGATATTTTGAGAAAAGATTTAAGCGAAAAACATTATGAATTGGAAGGAGAGAGAAATTGATAAGCTCTAGGCATATTTCACAAATTGAATACCATCCATCAACCAGGAGATTATTAAGTGAGTTGAACAGTAAAAAATAAAATTAAAGTCAATTGCAAAAATTATATATGCACGCACTCCTTTTAGTAGGCTCCAGCATCCTAGTTGAGCACAAACAACAACATAAACAGAGTGTAAGAACGAGAGAGAGTGCAAAACATAAACCCAACTCAGTGACGACAGAAAGTCAAAAACCACCGACATGATTGAAGCTTTTTGCATATAGCTGGATGCAATGGATGAGGGTTCAAGATAAGATGCACATCATTTTTTACTGCATAGGCATTCAACCATATTAATTTCCTTGAGAATATGATTTTCAACATTATTTATATATAGTTGCAACCAAAATCAGCTTATTATTCCTTTTTCATATTGTGGAACAGTCTAGCCTTAGCCTAAAGAGTAGAGACAGACATTCACTGCTCTCTCATTTGTTTGGTAAATGGTTATAAATAATGAATGAATTGACTGTTTTGAGTTGGATATATAGTGGTCATTTCTTAAAATTAACACATAAGCATATATAGAAGAAAAAAAGACGAAAAATTGAAAGTCATATGTAAAAGGGCACCTCATTGGATAACAAATTTCAGGTTGCCACAATTTCAAGTGACTTTTGTGTATTAATTTAACATCTCCAACTCTTAATCAAAGCGTTATTTTAAGGATGATTTACTGCACAGCACCTATTTGTAAATATAGAAACTTTTTTTAACCTATATGTCAGTCACCCGGAATTTAATGATCAGAATGACGATAAGCAATCATAGCAAACATCATCAATTAAAAATTAAAAAGAGTTTACCCATATATGATCAGCTTGAGAAAAAAAACTAGGACACTAATTTTTGTTTGCGAAATTTAGGCAAAATTTTATTAAATACATTTATATGACTAAACAAATAAATTGTGCCAATATAACAGAAAATGTCCTAATTTTGAAAATTTATAAAGATAATGTCTTCTAATATTGCAAATTCGTATAAAGACAACGTTCTAAATTCGCAAACAGTACCCATAAAATAGTATCCTAAAAGATAATGTTCACGTCTTGATCATTCTGTTTGCTCTTTGTATGTGCAATTAGAAAATAAGATTAAAGAATGCATCCACATTTTGTATAATATCTAAACATCCAAACAACAATTTACACAAATTAAATAAAACTCAAATATCATGTCTTTCCAAAATCATCAAAGGGGTTTCAATCTAACCGGATCATGTACATCTTCATCATCATTTAGTTGGAGGGCACCCCCCCAGATTGCCATCCATCTTAAGAGTTTAATTAGTCACTTCCTTAACCCTACTCTAAATATGGGATTAATCTTACGATATATATATATATATATACAACGGAAGATAACAAATATATCCTAAAATTGTGCAAAGAAAGAGTCAAAACTAAAGAATATATACAGTGCCTAAAGTTAAAGGCCTAAGATATGATCATACTCAATGACTAATTAAATCTTGACAAAGTTTTGTACGAAAATAGTCCATAATAAGTTTATCATGAACCAGATTTAAAATATTAAACATTTAATCAGGTGTATCAAAAATCTCATTAGGTGTATCAAATTGTTGAGGTCAATTAAATTCTATATTGACCACAACTTTTGATACACCTGATGCATATTTGATACACTTCACCAAATATTTGGTACTTTAAAACAATTTCATGATAAACTTATCATGAACAATTTTCACACAATACCTACTCTTAAATCTTTGATTATGTAATGCTATTTATATATATTAGTCCCTCGTATTATCTCTTATCCCTTCAATTGATGATGTCTGCAAAACTAATTGGAGCGACAATTCGATTTTTCTGGACAAAATATCTGAAACTGGTCACATGTGATAATTGCAGTGAGATTTCGAATTTTCTGGAGAAAAGAGACTAAGGGGGTGTATTGGATTAGAATTTTAAAAGACTTTTTTAGTTGAAAAAAATCCTGCAGGTTTTAAAGATTTTGTAGGATTTTGATGACTTTTAAGATTTTCCAGGATTTTATAAGACTTTTTAAATCAGGATTTTAATGGATTCTGTAGGACTTTGTAGACTTTACAGAATTTCATGGATTTGTAACATACAATAAGAATTCAAGATTTTTTCATATCTTCGAATTTGAAAAAAAGTCAATGGCAAACAAAAAAAAAATCATAATATCATGTCCTCCTAAATAGCACTCATCCACGTATTTATAGCTATGTTAGTCCTCTAAATATTAGCGTCATCTCGTTCTTGATCTTGTTGTAGCATCATTTAGTAGTTTGGAATCATGAGCCGAACACTCCCACCCACTTCGAACATACATGAACTCCAAATCAAAATTTAAAAAGTAGGATTTGCATGCATTAAATTTACTCTTTTTTTTCTTTTTTTCTATTATATTTTCTTTTTACCAATGATAGCATGGACTTTTTTATTTTATTACATGGCTATTTCGCATATTATACAGGCAAAATTAATTTGGCTCAAACCATTGTAGTAATAAAATCATACCATATAATGCGTAATTTTATTAGAATTATATTATCATATATATATATATATATATATATAATGATATACACGTATATATATATGTATGTTAAAAATATATATATATATAATGATCATACTCAATGACTAATTAAATCTTGACAAAGTTTTGTACGAAAATAGTCCATAATAAGCTTATCATGAACCAGATTTAAAATATTAAACATTTAATCAGGTGTATCAAAAATCTCATTAGGTGTATCAAATTGTTGAGGTCAATTAAATTCTATATTGACCACAACTTTTGATACACCTGAGGTATATTTGATACACTTCACCAAATATTTGGTACTTTAAAACAATTTCATGATAAACTTATCATGAACTATTTTCACACAATACCTACTCTTAAATCTTTGATTATGTAATGCTATATATTAGTCCCTCGTATTATCTCTTATCCCTTCAATTGATGATGTCTGCAAAACTAATTGGAGCGACAATTCGAATTTTCTGGAGAAAAGAGACTAAAATTAATAGCTTTAGGATTAAAATTGATAAAGTTAAAAGATAGAATACCAAAAATGTAATCAACTTAACTTACAGGCCCTGAATAGAAATTTTACCGCACTCATCTTATAAAGGGTTAATAGCAAAAAAAGAATCATATATGAATTTTATGCATTTTATCAATTGCATTTGCAATTCGAGACATCACCTTTTTTAATTTTGCAATTCAAAGCATGAGATTTATAAAGTAAAAAGAGAAATAATTTACGATATTATATGAATATATATATAGGAATTTTGTGAAAATAAAAAGTAAAAATAATTATGTTTTTTAAATATATTAAATAAATTAAAATATGAAAGAAGGATACATATATAATTAATAGAGAAAATATCAAACTGGTCCTATGAGTCCAAACTTTGATCCTTCGTCTTTTTTTAATAAAACAGAGTATAACTAAAATGACTAAATCTAAATTCAGACAAAAATTATGTGGCTCTTTTAATATTTTCTTATTTATTTAGTGTGATACATAATTGATGCGAACGAGGCCCGAGAATTGAAGAATGCTTATAACCGAGCGCGACGGGCCCGTATCAAAACCGCAGCCCAAAACGATCTCGGCGGCCCAGGCCCAAGTGACAAGTAATGGCAGAAAAGGAAATTCACGTCAAGCATCTTTTAATAAGCCGCAAGATGAATTTAGTCCTACAACTTTATATTTTGCCAATATTTGATATTATTTGATATTATTCGTAGTAATTAGATATCCCAATATTTGAGGAAGTTAGTTAGGGTCAGATACGTATCTGAACATCTACTTAATAAGCTGTAATCACTAATTGAAGTTTATCGAAAATTAATTATTCAAAATCCTTGCATTTGCAAACAGCCGCTAATCTTCTGGCCTGAGCCAGGATTACGGTTCCATCATTGGTGCTTTCATTGAGAGTGAAGGATCGACGATGGCAGGAACTCATCGGGACCGGATAGAGCAATTGGAGACGCGCACGGATGTGATCGAAACAGGCGTAACCGACGTCAGGAGCAAGATCGATACACTCGTTAAAACCATGGAACAGATGGGTCGACAGATGGAAGTATTCGTCAAGCAACACGTCGGAACCAAGAACGTAAGGTCGATGACCAAATCATCTAAAACGTCCGACAACGAAACTGGAGAAGAGGAGATTAACCCGACGTATCTTGATGGGTCAGAAACCGAAAGAAACCGACGGGATGATCGAAACGAGCCAGGGGCAGAAAGAAATTTTGACCGAAAATTACATGCCCGACGTTCAACGGCACAGACCCAATATCATGGCTCAACTGGGTCGACCAATATTTTCCATTAAACGAGATTGATCGTGAAGATAGGGTTCAATATGCAGCCTACTACCTGGAGGGAGAGGCGAACGTATGGTGGCAATGGATAAATAGGGTATACCGCAAGAAAGGACGGTTAATACGCTGGAAGGATTTCGAGAAAGAGTTACTCGCACGATTCGGGCCATCGGAATATACGGATTACGACGAGGCGTTGGCACATATCAGGCAAACGGGTAGTCTCAGAGAATACCAACGAGAGTTTAAAAAATTAGCGAGTAGGGTACAAGATTGGCCGGAGAAGGCATTGATTGGAGCATTCATCGGGGGTATGAAGCCTGAATTAGCAGCGGAGGTCCGTGTGTTCCGACCTAAGACGTATCTGGAAACGATAGAGATAGCAAGAATAAGAGATGAATACTTGCAACTAACCAGAAGGAGCTTTCGACCCGAGACTCGTAAATTAAGCCCTGCAAGTGAAGAAATAAGGGGTGGAATTGGCAGCAGTATTACTAGCAATAAGGGAATACCAAATAAACCAATACCATCAGGGATCAAGAGGTTATCTTGGGAGGAAATGCAAAAGTGAAGAGAGAAGGGATTATGTTTTAATTGCGATGAGAAATTCGTACCCGGCCATCGATGTAGGACTAAACAAATGTTCCTCATTGAACCAGTGGGAGAGGAAGTCGACAGTGAATGGAACGAGGAGCAACAAGAAGAGCCTGAAGAGGTGGAAATTTCAGTACACGCCATCTCGGGTGCACGGGGACCTAGAACGATGACACTTAACGCGTGGGTAAAGAAACGGCGGGCTATTGTCCTCATTGATAACGGATCGTCGTATAACTTCATTAATCAAGAACTGGCAAGGAGGTTGAACTTACAAGCTGATCGGGTTGAACCATTCCATGTGAGGGTGGCTAGTGGAGAAGGGCTGATGTGCGACGTGTTGTATCGAGACGTACCAATTAAGGTGCAGGGAGTAATTATTACCGTAGACCTCTACGCCTTACTGTTGGTGGGGCCAGATGTGGTGTTGGGAATACAGTGGTTAGCAAGTTTGGGGCAAGTGGTATCGGACTACGCTAAAGGAAAGATGCAATTTCAATGGGGAGATGGGGAAGTGACATTGACATCAGGAGAAGAAGAGAAAATTATGGAAGTTGGTTTGAGGAGTATCGAACGGATGAAGAGAAGAGGGGCACAGTGTTATGTTATCAAGGTGGAAAAGGCAAAGGAGACCGTAGCAAACAAAGGAGAAAAGTGGCAGGAAGACATTACACTATTACTTCAGGAGTACAAGGCAG
Source organism: Prunella vulgaris (assembly GCA_026898435.1). Taxonomy (NCBI): domain Eukaryota; kingdom Viridiplantae; phylum Streptophyta; class Magnoliopsida; order Lamiales; family Lamiaceae; genus Prunella; species Prunella vulgaris. The sequence continues at coordinate 24,947 of JAPKLY010000844.1, read as the reverse complement.
TAATGGACGAACCCACTGGATTACCACCAAAGTGTTCGTTCGACCACTTCATTCCCTTAAAGGATGAAAGTCGACCAGTCAATGTGCATCCATATCGCTACGCTCAATTTCAGAAAGAGGAGATTGAGCGGCAGGTTCGAGAAATGCTAAAAAAAGGGTTGATTCAACCTAGTTGCAGCCCGTTTTCATCACCGATCTTGCTAGTGAAGAAGAAGGACGGTACTTAGCGATTTTGTACGGATTATCGAGCCTTGAATGAAGCAACCATAAAGGATCGTTTTCCAATACCCACTATAGATGACATGCTTGATGAGTTGGGAGGATCCAAATATTTTTCAAAACTCGATCTAAGAGCAGGATACCATCAAATTAGAGTAGCCGAAAGTGACATCCATAAAACCGCCTTTCGTACCCATCACGGACATTACGAATACCTTGTCATGCCTTTCGGGTTGTGTAACGCGCCTTCTACATTTCAAGGCGCAATGAACTCCATATTCCAGCCACACCTACGGAAATTCGTACTCGTATTCTTTGATGATATCCTCATCTACTCAAGAAAATGGACCGACCACATTACTCACTTGACACGGTGTTGAGCACGTTACGGGAACACCAGTTTTACATTAAGCCCTCTAAATGCACATTCGGGAAAAAAGAAGTGGAGTACTTGGGGCACATAATTACGCGAGAAGGGGTTAAAGTCGATCCAAGAAAGATCGAGGCGATGCAGAACTGGCCGCTGCCCACCACTATAACTAAATTACGAGGTTTCTTAGGATTAACCGGGTATTATCGTAAATTTGTCCAGAATTATGGGACGATTGCCCGACCGCTGACAAACATGACTAAGAAAGGTCAATTTCTATGGACAGAGAGTAGCGAAAAGGCCTTCAAAGAATTGAAACGAGCTATGACGAACACACCAGTAGTGGCTATGCCTAACTTCGATATGAAATTTGAAGTGCACACAGATGCGAGTAATATCGGAATAGGAGCAGTCTTAGTGCAAGACGGCAGACCACTAGCCTTCCTAAGCAAAGCATTGGGTATGAAGAAGGTAGAATGGTCCGTTTATGTCAAGGAGTTGATGGCAGTAGTAGAGGCAGTGAGGGTATGGAGACCGTACCTCATGGGTCGGAAATTTTTTATCATTACGGACCAACAACCACTTGTTGGAACAACGTATTACCACGCCGAAGCAACAGAGATTTGTAGCCAAATTAATGGGGTTCGAGTTCGAGATATTATATCGTCCCGGAAAATAGAATGCCGTCGCGGATGCACTATCACGGCTAGAGGACAGCCCACTGCTCTGCGCCATCACAGGGCCGGTGTGGGATATATGGGACAGAATTCGTAGTGCAACGAAAAATGATCAGGAACTTATTGCATTAAGGCAGAAATGGGACGCTGGGGAGCAAGATATTAGGGATGAGTATGAGTGGAGGAATGAATTTATGATGTACCAGGGCAAGGTTATGGTTCCTGATTCCAGAGGTTTAAGGACAGAAATCTTAACCCACTTTCATAACTCACATGTCGGTGGGCATTCAGGGGTGTACCGCACCTGGGCGCGCATTGCTGCTACGTTTGTTTGGCCCGGGTTAAAGGCTGATGCCAGAACCTACGTCGCAAATTGTGATACTTGCCAGCAGGTAAAATCAGATTCGAGGAAACCGAGAGGATTGTTACAACCTTTACCGATCCCTGAGCGAATTTGGGAAGATATCACGATGGATTTTATTGAGGGCCTGCCATTATCGAATGGGTTTAACGGAATTGTCATCGTGGTTGACCGTCTTACTAAGTACGCTCACTTTATACCTCTAGCACACCCATACACCGCCAAATTGGTGGCACGTCTATTTGTGGAGTACATCATTTGTTTGCATGGAATACCACGATCCATCATAACGGACCGTGATCGGGTGTTCATCAGTAATTTTTGGAAGGAATTCTTCAAGATGCAAGGGACACGGTTGGCTATGAGTTCTGCCTATCACCCGCAAACAGACGGACAAACCGAGGTTACAAATCGGACCCTCGAGCAATACCTGCGTTGTTATGTTCATCAAAATCCTAAGCGATGGGAAGATTATTTGCCGTGGGCAGAATATTGGTATAACACGACATATCATGCCTCGACCAAATATACGCCGTTTGAGTTAGTTTATGGCAGACCCCCACCCCAGCTCATTAGCTATTCCACCCAAACTTCTTTGAACGCTGAAGTTGATCAGGAGCTTCACGAGAGAGACCTCATGCTGCAGGAACTTAAGGACAACTTACGGGTCTCAATCAATCGAATGAAAGAATACTATGATAAGGGACATCGAGAGGATACTTTTCAAGTTGGCGACATGGTTTACTTGAAACTACGACCCCATCGGCAGCAAACCGTCTCTCAGAAGGCATGAGATAAACTCGGGTGCCGCTTTTACGGGCCATTCCGCGTGGAGAAGAAAATAGGGGAAGTTGCCTACAAGTTAGAATTACCCATTGATGCGCAGATACACCCCGTAGTGCATATATCCCAATTGAAGTGACGTGTTGGACCGGAAGTTGAAGTGGACAACACCCTACCAGCAGTGAATAAAGCAGGCAATGTGGTACTTCGGCCTACCTGCGCATTGGACTATAGACGAGTAAAGAAAGGTGGGCGCATGCAATGGGAGGTACTTCTCGAATGGGAATCGTTGCCAAACGAGGACGCAACGTGGGAGAATCTAAGAATGATGAAGGAGCGATTTCCGGATTTCACCCTAGAGGATAAGGATGTTCGCGAAGGAGACGGGAATGATGCGAAGGAGGCCCGAGAATTGAAGAATGCTTATAACCGAGCGCGACGGGCCCGGATCAAAACCGCAGCCCAAAACGATCTCGGCGGCCCAGGCACAAGTGGCAAGTAATGGCAGAAAAGGAAATTCACGTCAAGCATTTTTTAATAAGCCGCAAGATGAATTTAGTCCTACAACTTTATATTTTGCCAATATTTGATATTATTTGATATTATTCGTAGTAATTAGATATCCCAATATTTGAGGAAGTTAGTTAGGGTCAGATACGTATCTGAACATCTACTTAATAAGTTGTAATCACTAATTGAAGTTTATCGAAAATTAATTATTCAAAATCCTTGCATTTGCAAACCACCGTTAATCTTCTGGCCTGAGCCAGGATTACGGTTCCATCAATAATCCTTAACACCAAAAGCTATCAACATTCAAGAATGACACCCAAAAAAAAAAAAAAAATTAAAACATAAAGGCCCAAATTCCAAAAACAAAAACAAAAACTACGAGTATTCAAATACTAGGATTTTGAATTGAAGAATCATGACATAGAATGCCAGAAAACGACAGGATGATCTCTATGCCTATGAAGAAGATCACCATCCTTAAAAGGACCAGTAATCCTCATACTCTGCCCATTCTTCGTCATCGTCTGCACCACCCCCAAACATTGCATGCAATAATCCCTACTCTTCTGTCTAACACCCTCCTTCACTATCTTCCACAAGCACTCCATCATTCCCTTCTTTTTCGGCCTTTTCGTCTCTGCTAAGCACCTCCAACATCTCCTCCAAAAACACGCGCTCCATGATCTTGTCCATTGCCGCCCCTTCACACACAGCTTCTTCTCTGTTTTCGTCCACCGTGCTACATAAACAACAGATGGCCTTACTGGCAGAGGCCAGCGCCAGCGGGTCCCCTTGTCGTATAAGCTCCACCAGAGGCTTGATAGCACCCGATTCTTCAATTATCTTTCTATTGGATTCAGTGATGGACAGTCCTGACACGACAGCAGCTGCACGCCTTTTGGTTTCGACATTTGTGCTTCTCATGCACGCGACGAGGAAAGGCAGGGCAGCGTCAGGGCAGTCCTGCACAATCCCGGCATTGCTGCTGCAGTCTTGGTAATCAGAGATATTAAACACTACTGATGCAAGAGCATCTTGCAGAGAAGCATCTGAATACGACCTCCCAACCGTGGTTTCGTTCAACAGTTTGTTGATGGGCCAACCTTTAATCTGCCGGAACAGAGCCCGGGCAGCTGAGCATTCGCTGACGAGCTCTCCGATCTTTTTCATGACGACTGCGTCCACGGAAGCAGCCCAACATGGAAGTGCACTGAGCAGGTCAGTCAGCTGTTTCTCTATGATTTTTTTTGCTCCACATGTACAATCCCTACCCTTTGGGGCAGGCCATAGACTAATACATAATGGGCGTCTCTGATGAACATCTTCTATCCCATCAACTGATAAGCTCTGCAGATTTCCAATTACAAAATTATGCAGGGATTAAAGTTTGTAGTCCTACAATTTGTCACGAATTTGAATTTGATTAAAATGAATTACATATTTTGATATTGGTCTTGTAAGTTTAAAAATATTTTGATTTTGGCCATTTTATAAATTGGTGATTTTGGCTATTGTCGTTTCCCAGCGAGAACTTACTATATTGCAAGCCTAATTTTTTGATGTTTGGAATTCTCTTGCACACCTCCTCACTCATTCTAAAATCCATTACAGATGTAAGCGTTTGTAAATTCCCCAAAACAACAAAGTCATCTTTGTCATTGCTTGAAGGTGGATCAGGAAGCAAGCAACATCCGACAAAACTTTAGACGCCTAAGTTGAGACATCATCCAAATTTCTGATGGTACAACAATTTCACCATTTGGTTTCAAAAAGCCCTCTGCAACGCAGAGTTTGACAATTTCTGAAACACGAATCTCAGAGTCCTCTTTAAAGGTTCCCATATAAAGAAAACATGGTTTCAGATGAGCAGGTACGTGGCTATAACTCAAATATAAGCATTGCCCGTTCTCTCTTGAGTTGAAAATTGCATTTATATTTTTTCTGCAACACTCCACCAATGCTCTTCAGTCCTGCTTGATTTTCCAAGAAGTCCCCCAATCACAACAATGGATAAGGGAAGTCCTTTGCATTGTTCAACAATCTTCTTTCCAATGCCCTCTAGCTCAACAGGACAATCTTCTATTCCAAATACTTTTTGACAGAACAGATCCCAACTTTTATCCTCATCCAAAAAGTTAGTACTAATGCAGATAGAGCACAACTGTGCAGCCACATTTGACAACCTAGTGGTTAGAACTATCCGACTTCCATCACCATTATCAGGAAAGAAGAACTTTATCTTATCCCAAACATCCATACTCCATATATCATCTAATACAATCAAATATCTTCTACCAAATAGTTTTTTATATAATCCATCTCCTAATTCATCCACATTTCCATCAGTTACAGAAAGTAATTGTAAAAGAATATCCCTCACATCGTACTCTTGAGAGATGGTAGCCCAAGCATGCAAGTCAAAATGATGCAGAGTGAGAGAATCTTCATATATAAGAAGTTTTAGCAAGAGTAGTCTTACCCTTACCACCCATTCCAACAATGGAGATGATTTGGAGGCTCGATTCGTTTCCGATGAGCACATCCTTGAGTTGCGTCAGCTCCTCATCAAATCCCACCATCCTGTTCTCCTCTGTGGATGAAGCAGCAGCAGCAGTCGTTGAATTTTGGGGCTTCTGATATATATCTCCACGAAATCGAGCAAGAATTTGTCGAAAGAAGCGGAAAATTGGGGATGATTTTGGATGATATGGAGATTATTGAAAAGGGAAACAAGAGCTGCATAAGCTGCCATGGCCTCTGGATATGATTTTCCGCAGAATCGAAACTAATTTTACCAACACTTAAGCCCAGAAAAATATGATTCTTCTTCTTTTTTTTTTCCAGCTCAATTTAACTTTATGATGGCGCGCCAACTTTGACTGCCTAAATTGAGTTCACATCTGGAGTAAGTTCACGGTAATGTTCAAAATAGATATTTAAAAACATTTATATTTTTATTAAAATTCCATTATTTTAAAATTTGAGTGTCTATTTACACTGAAATTTTGTTGTGATATAATATGGATTTTTTTTATGCGAATCGGAATATATTTTCGTTTACAAAAGAACCGATAACACGTGCTCCACACTAATACAATACATCTCCAATAATAATTAAATATTTTCTTCATTTTATTATATGTTTTTTATTGTGTTATTTTCCTCGGGTTAAATATATCAAAAGCTATCAATATTCAAGAATCACACCAAAAAAAAAAAAAAAAAACATAATAGCCCAAATTCCAAAAATAAAGACTAAGTATTCAAATACTAGGATTTTGAATTCAAGAATCATCACATAGAATGCCAGAAAACGACAGGATGATCTCTATGCCTATGAAGAAGATCATCATCCTTAAAAGGACCAGTAATCCTCATACTCTGCCCATTCTTCATCATCCTCTATTTTTGCTGCACCACAACCAAACATTGCATCAATAATTTGCATGCAATAATCCCTACTCTTCTGTCTAACGCCCCCCTTCACTATCTTCCACAAGCACTCCATCATTCCCTTCTTTTTCATCTCCGCAATCGCCTTTTCGTCTCTGCTAAGCACCTCCAACGTCTCCAACATCTCCTCCAAAAACACGCGCTCAATTATCTTGTCCATCGCCGCAGTACCCGCCCCTTCACGCACAGCTTCTTCTCTGTTTTCGGCCACCGTGCTACATAAACGACAGATGGCCTTACTGGCAGAGGCCAGCGCCAGCGGGTCCCCTTGTCGTATAAGCTCGACCAGAGGCTTGATGGCACCCGATTCTCCAATTATCTTTCTATTGGATTCAGTAATCGACAGTCCTGACACGACAGCAGCAGCATGCCTTTTGGTTTCAACATTTGGGCTTCTCAGGCACGCGACGAGGAAAGGCAGGGCAGCGTCGGGACAGTCCTGTACAACCCCGGCATTGCTGAAGTCTTGGTAATAGGAGATATTAAACACTACTAATGCCAGAGCATCTTGCAGAGAAGCATCTGAATACGACCTCCCAACCGTGGTTTCATTCAACAGTTTGTTGATGGGCCAACCTTTAATCTGCCCGAACAGAGCCCGGGCAGCTGAGCATTCGCTGACGAGCTCACCGATCTTTTTCATGACGACTGCGTCCACGGAAGCAGCCCAACATGGAAGTGCACTGAGCAGGTCAGTCAGCTGTTTCTCAATGATATTTTTTGCTCCACATATACAATCCCTACCCTTTGGGGCAGGCCATAGACTAATACATAATGGGCGTCTCTGATGAACATCTTCTATCCCATCAACTGATAAGCTCTGCAGATTTCCAATTACAAAATTATGCAGGGATTAAAGTTTGTAGTCCTACAATTTGTCACGAATTTGAATTTGATTAAAATGAATTACATATTTTGATATTGGTCTTGTAAGTTTAAAAATATTTTGATTTTGGCCATTTTATAAATTGGTGATTTACATATAAGTTTAAAAAAGTCACTATATTTACAAGCAGACTTTGTGCAGAAAAAATATGTGCTTCTGTGCAGAAAAAATGTGCTTCTATGCAAATATTGTGAATCTATTTTTGAAATTTTTTAACCTATATGTAAATCTCACCCTTTATAAATTTACAGGATCAAAACTATATTTAATTTTGGTCCTATAAGTTTGTAAAAGGACCAATATCAAAATATTTTTAAAATTACAGGACCAATATAAAAATAAGTATTTCATGTGGACCAAATTCAAAATGAAGATCAGTTACGGGACTCATAAATCTTTAAATCTAACCTTGCCTGAGTCGATGACGACATGGTTATTTCGTTTTGGATCTTTTTTATCATTCTGCTTGAGCTTCCTTTTCCTCTGGGAATACAGAGTTAGAATGGGAAAACTATCGTCCTCGTCCTCGTCCTCGTCCTCGTCCTCGTCCTCGTCCTCGTC
>JAPKLY010000843.1:106991-121764 GCA_026898435.1 Prunella vulgaris | reverse complement strand
GACCAAAAAATTGGGTTGACCGAGAAAATCTCCCTCGGAGCAACCATTGTGAACGATAAAGTGAAGGAAGTGGACCAGAAGTTTCAGGTTTCTGAAAAGACAAAAACGGCCTTCGCAGCTGCTGAACAGACGGTCAGTACTGCTGGGTCAGCCATCATGAAAAACCGGTACATTTTGACCGGGGCTTCATGGGTCACGGGCGCTTTGAGTAGGGTCAGGGAAGTGGGGCAGAAAACAATGGATAAAGTGGCTGAAGGAGAACAAGGGAAAACTGAATCTGAAGGTTATACTCAGCTCCATGCCCCTGACTCACCACCAAAGGTTGCTGCGACAACTGAAAACAAGCCCTCTTCTCCCAAAGGATTGATTCTCTAAATTGTTGGGTGATAATACTTTGTGTATATTCTCAATACATGTTTGGAGTCCGAATCTTTTCATTAGAAACTAGCTTTCTATATTCAAATATTTGGTAATTGGCTTTGAACATTGCTTGAGATACTTAATGGATAATGTATTTTTATTTATACTTTTTGATTTGGTTTGCTTGAAAAGCGAATGATGTTGCGTTTGTGGTTGGACATTTTAAATAGTGACCCGAACAGCAATGATGGCATTTATTCCTTCCTGCTTAGGATTTTTTGTATACTGAACATTTAAGAGTATAGTAGTGACATATAAGTGAATGATATATTTTTTTAAAAATTGAAGTGTAAATGATTTTGAGACGGATGAATGAGTTAGATGTGCAAATCAAGTGTGAATCGCTGGACAAAGTAAGTATTTTATGCAATGGTAGAACTCTGTTAATCAGCCATAAATACAAAATAAATTTTCTCCCGGTCATGGTCTCTTAGGGTATGTTTGTTTTGGGACTAGCACGGATAGACGTAGGATTTTGCGATCACGTCTCTACCCTAGTTTGGGATGTAACATCCGGATTTCACATCTCAAACTCAATCCACACCTAAAAATACCTATTAAACCTATTATTACTCTTTCCAACACAACATTAATAAAATACCTATTATACCTATTATTATACCTATAAAATCAATCACTATCACACTTTGATTTGACATAAAGTAACATCCTACCCTACTAAAATTTCAAAACAAACACACACTTTTACTATTCATCAAGGTTTTCACATCTCAGGATTTCAAAGTCATGACTTCCCACGAACCCCTTAATCCCTAAACAAACGTACCCTTAGGTATGATATATAGTGGCATCTTGTGGAACTCAATTTGCTGAAAAAAAAAAAAACGGATTGAGTTTAACACGCTCTGAGTTAAATTTGAACTCGACTTTTAGAGTTTGAAATTTGGGAGTGATGCTGGCACATGCTCTTATAGTAGTAATCGTCCACATATAATTTATATGAATGATATCTTATTAATTGGAAAAAGAGAAAAAAAAAAAAACGAAGGACATAATAACTATACTCCTCCAATATTAATTTGGCTAAGATCTCATGTCTAATGTGTAACTGGTTCATGGTGCATTCACTCAATAATTGATGTTATTTGTACTAAAAAGTGTGAGTTTATTATATTAAAAAATTTACACTATTATCATTCTTTAATGTAACTAATCCACATTTTTTAGCGTAAATAACATTTGTTGATGCGCATATTACTTTCTACTCCCTCCGTCCCAACTCTTTTTTCCACATTTTATATTTTAGGATTTCCCAACTCTTTTTTCCTATCTTAAAAAGGAAATAACTTACACTCACAAAAGTCAATAAAATATATTTTTTATATTTTATTAATTAACTTTACATTCACATACTCAACTTTTTCTTAATATGTGTGCTCAGATTTTTTGAAAAATAGACCCGGAATGGAGGGAAAATTATTTCTCTCTCCTCTCTCTCTTCTTTCTGTATATTCATTTTTGTCACTCAAATTTTCACTCTAAAACAAAAACAAGGAATAAGTGAATATGTTGCAGAAACTCCATGGAATTTATATTTAGTTATATGTGAGCAGGGGCGAATCCAAGAATTAATAGAGGGGAGGGCTGAAAAATAAACGCTTCTACACATTAAAAAATTTACATAACAAAATATTTAGATATTCACATTGATAATAAAATAAATTAAGGGATTATAGTTTTATAAATCCAATAAGTTGACACCAATTTGATTTTGGTCCCAATCAATTGCTTATTTTGATTTTGGTCCTACAAATTTAAAAATATTTTGAAATTGGTACTATTACCTATAATAGCAGGTTACACAACCGTTGATTATATAGTTTGACTTTTTATTACAAGTGACATTGATGATTGAGTCTTAATGTCTAAGTGCAATATTTTTATAAATAATTTCATATTTATTTTTAAAAAATTCAAATTAGAAAAAATTGTTAAAAAAATTCAGAATATTTTCAAATTAGGTCAGATTTTAAATGTTAAACTGGCAACATGTGATTTTTTAATAATTTAAATATATAAATAAATAATCTAAATATTAATCAAGAATTATTTTTAAAATTTTACTATTTATATTTAAAATTTTGAAATTTATAAATATACTAATTTCAAAGAAGAAAAATATAATACAAATAAACTATAGAAAAATATTTAGTTAATTTAAAAAATCAAATAAATTAAAAAATGTTAAATAAAATAAATAAGAAAAGAATTAAAAATCTGTGACCAGACATCTTCCTTCCCCACACCACACCCTCCATTGATTTCTAAATTTGCAGAACCCTAAATGAACCAAATTAATCTGCGAGTCGTCGACCCTCCTTTGCACAAATCTGGAACAAGAGTATTTTGGATTTAGCGCTCTTGACAGTGGCGGACAAATCTAAAGCAAAGTGAAAGTGACGCTCGGACGATGGTGGCACACATATCTTGAGCGGCATGAATTTAATTTTCAGTTGCGTTAATGTGTGAGATTTGAGCATTCGTATCCATAGAAGAAAAAGAAGAAGAAGAAGTGTGTCCTTTCTTATAAAGATTCAGATGAGTTGTGATGAAGATGATGATTTTTTAAATTTTGACTCGACTTCTAATATTGAACTAAGATGAAAATGAGTCTAATTTTTCCTTTTTGTTTGAGCAACTCTTCTTCAAAATTTGATGACTTAATATTAAACAATGTCTTGGGACGGTTTACTTATATTTGTTCTTGGATAGTTTTGAGGGGATGAGTTTGATTATTGGGGATTGATTCTTTAAGAATAAAAGTAATTAGTTTAATGTATATGGAAGAAGAAGAACTCGAATTAGGAGAGTGTGAGAAAGAAGAGGATGAACATGGGAGAAGTGAACATATATATATTTTTTTAAATTTTGTATTTATTTATATATTTAATCTTAAAAATAATTAATGTCATATATTATGAAATATATAAAAAAAGAATAAAAATTCCACATAGGCATGACATGTTGAGCAACCTGCTATTACAGGTAATATGATCAATTTCAAAATATATTTAAATTTGTAGGACCAAATTCAAAATGAGCAATTGATTGGGACCAAAATCAAAATGATGTCAACTTATTGGACTTATAAAACTATAATCCCATAAATTAATGTTCTATTAATAAATAATGGTGAGTTAAAACTAAATTCTCTATTATTTGAATCTAAACATTAGCAAATTTGATATTAAAATATTTATTTATATAAAATAAAATTTAAATACACGAAATACACATTCATCTTTAACAAGCCAAATAATAACATAAAAATATCATAAACAAAAATACTAAATGTATTTTTAAAAATAATTATCTTGAATGATGCGGATGAAAGATAATAAGTAAACCTAATTCCCAAAATTTCAAAAGATTGCTCTTTGTTTTTATTGATCTATAATACATTATGCTTTAAGAATTAAATATAATTATTTAGAAAAAATAGAAAAGAAAAGATAGATTGAATTATCTGCGAACAGACGCACACCACACACACTCACTCACGACTAGGGGTGGAGCAAATATCGAAAATACCGATATACCGTACTTATCATATCGAAAAATATCTAATTTATCAAAAATTTCGGTATACCAAAAATTTCGGTACGGTATCATACCATACCGATATTTTCGGTACGATATCGTTATAGAATTTTAAAATTTTCGGTATACCGGTATATACCGAAATACCGAAATATTTTCGGTATAAACCTGTATACCGAAATATTCCTGTATACCGATTATTTTCGGTATATCGAAAATATTTCGGTATCTCGGTATACCGGTATATACCATTTTGGTAATTTAATATTAAATTTATTTTATTTAATTAAAATTATACTTCAATTTTTTCGGTATGGACCGGTATGACGGTATATACCGGTATGGGCGGTATAATTTCGGTATGGATCGGTATTTCGGTATAAATCGGTATATATCAAAATATCGGTACGATACGGTATACCGAAAATTTCGGTACGATATGCATTTTTGGTATACTGAAATTTCGGTATACCAAAATCCGGTATACCGAAAATTTTGGTACGGTATATGGTATGAACGATACGGTATGGTATGCCACCCCTACTCACGACGCTGGAAGAATAAGGTTATAAGGCATATTAGCTTTAAAATTCTTATATATATACATATATGTTAGATATTTGGGCTAATAGGCCCATTAATAATTCTTTAACTTTAATATATGGCCTAGGTTATATGCACCCACATGTGTGAGTGGTGCACCCACATATTATTTTTAATAATTTTAATTTCAAAGAAAAAGACATAAATATCCTTTTTTATATATATATAAATATAAATTTGATGCACCCATATGTCCAATATTTCAAATCGAAAAGAAGAAAAAAGAAAAGAGGAATGAAGAATGAAGAATCGTTCATCTTTAAATAATATATTGCCCCCAATTAGAATCCATACTCACAAGAATCGAATGGGCTAAATAAAAAAATTGTTTGTTTTCGGTGGTTGTTGAGTGTCAATTGATTTGGACGGTGGATGCTTGCGAGTTGCGACGGCTTTTGGTGGCTTCCATTTCCGAATGTACGTGCAGTTGGGGTTAATTCCAGCGGAATCCGGCAATGGTAGAGGCGAGATGAATCGGCGGCAAGCTTGGTTGTTGCGGTGGAGAGGAGCGGCGGTTGAGCACGGCTATTATATAAGCGTGAGGATGGCAGCGTGGGCGACGTGTGGGTGGCCGCATATGCGCCGTGGTGGGTGCACTCTTGTGTTGAGAAGAAATTAGGGTTTTATAAAGGATAGAAATGGAACTTTTAATTTGGTATATTTATTTGATGTGTGTACTTTTAATACACGTGGGTGCATATAACCTGGGCCTTAATATATATACGACCATACTTAATTAACATATAGTGGGCTTTAAGATTGGGCTGTTAATAATTAAATTTTAAAAAATTAAGCTGGGCTACCATTACTATCTTAATTGCAGTATATATATAGGGTCATTTTGGGCTTGCAATGGGCCTTACATACATCCGTCCCTTATGTGAGGGAACATGATGTTAATAATATGTGTTTTGTTGTAATTCAGGCCTAATACTTGATCCCCTTTATGAAATTTGTACTTATTCTGGCCTAATTCTTTACTTGCATTGTATTGTAAATAAAAAATTACTTGCAATTAGAAGCAGCCAATGGAGTTATGTGACCTTTTTTTGTCATTTTTTTATTCGATTCTTTTTGCGCTTTGACAACTTTTGTATGTTACGGTTAAATAATACTCACCTCATCTCATAAAAATTTACAATACTTTTTATATTTGAACGTCCCACATAAATTTGCACATTACTAAAAAAAAAAATACATTAATTTACATATATCCTTACAAAATTATACATATATTTACCTATATACCACTACTTTATATATAAAATACATTTTTCTTAAAAAATATGTCAGAGTGTAAATTTCTTGGAGATGAAGGTAGTAAAAGTTGAACTTGCATATCGTATTTCAGTAATATCACTACGTTTTGTGTGTTGCACCAAAGAAATACTCCCTCTGTCCCGCAGGAATTTGCACACTTTCCTTATTTGGACGTCCCACACAAATTTGCACACTACTAAAAAAGGAAGCATTGATTTACGTGCACACTCACAAATTTTTACACATATTTACCCATATACCACTACTTTATATATAAAACTATTTTTTTCTTAAAAAACGTGCCGTCCCGTATGGTGCAAATTCCTACGGGACGGAGGGAGTAATATTGCAATTTTTTTTTTGATCCGATAATACTACAATTTCTAATACTTTCTTTATCTACAAAATTATTTCTCCTTGAAAAGTAACACAAAATCTAATAAAAATTAATTTTATATTAAAATAATAAAAAAATAAGATATTATGTAGCTTAATTTTTTTGTTTGTGAGCACAAATTAGATGGGTGGCACCTTAATTTTGGAGGTGTGGACCCAGAATTTTAATATTTAGTTTTGATTGTTAACAATATTTAAAGTAAAATTTTAGCATTACTGTTGAATGAAAATTATTCAAGAGTTAAGGCCTTAATTTTATTATTATTGTTAAATAAAAAGTAAAAACTATTCAGGAGTAAATAGGTGTCTGTCCCGGAATTTTATTATTTAATTTTAAAAAGGAGAACTATATATAAACTTAAACACATATATTTCAAACTAATGACTTAAAATTACGCCTAGGCCCTGTTTTTCAGGGACCACCTACGCCATGTGTTTCAGGGACCGTGAAGAGTAAGCTTCGCTACAGGACAGAAATAAAAGAAAATGGAAAAGGATGGCTCAATTACCCATGCTGTGTCACATCATGTCTCTTAAACTTGGGGGCCAATCATTTGTTGACACTTGTTGTTTGTCCCCATATTTTACATATAATACATTTTATTTTAAAAATTATTAATTAAAAAAAATAAAAAAAATACCAGAATTCATATTTTTTTCATTCTCTATAAACAAAGATCGTTTTTTATATATTTTGGAGCACATTAAAAATCTCTTTTTTTCCCCATAATTTATCTTCATTTTCAATGGTAGATCAAAATAATCTATATTTTCTCAATTTTGAAAATTATCCCAACTCCCAAAATTATTTAAACACTCAAATTATTAACTCTCAAAATGTTCTACATTTGGAAAATTTATGGTGATTGTAGTTGAATCAGGTTTGTAATTTTCATCTTATTTATTTGTAATTTTCATCTTATGCATTTTTAGTTTTATTTTCATCACATATTCCAAATGAATTAAGTTTTAATTTTAATTTTGTAGGGTAATCTTTTTCATGTTAATTACAAATTATTAGAAAAAAAATATATTTATTAATTAATTTTAAAATAAAAAATAATTATTGATAATATATAATAAATAAAATAATATAATATTAGTTGACTTAGGGGATGTTTGGTAGGCAATATTAGGAGTTATAAATTTTGTAAGTAAAATCAATATAATGTTATTTGGTAGGGTGTAATAGAAAAGTTACATAAAATTAGTCTTAAAAAGTAATCTCATTTGGTAGGGCATAATATAGAGATAGAAAAAATAATTTAATTTGGTAGAGTGTAATATGTAGATATATAAGAACAAAAGTTACTATTCAAGTCATACAAAAATTGTAAGGTGAAAATGGTGAGATAATTTATTACATTGTGAACAGTGAAAATGGTGTAATATGACTTCTTCTTTTACAGGGTCGGCCGTATAAAAAATGGGTCAGCATAAAATTTGTACCCCCTACCAAACAAGATAAGTCAGTACAAAAATTCATATTATATCTATAATATATCCTACCAAACACCACCTTAGGTTGAAGGAATTACTGATAAAAAAAAAAAAAAATATAATAAGTTGTGTAGGTGAATGAAAGAGAAATAATATTTAATTGAGTGTGATAACTTTGTTCTAATCTACATGTATTCATGTCTCATGCTTATGAGTGCATACTATTTTCAGTGTCACATCAGCAGCATAGTACAAAATAAGTGTAATATCACAAAATTCTTAATTTGACATCCCCCAAAGTCAAATCATGTCTAATAATGCCATATTTAAATTCAACAATCATGTCTAATAATGCACCAAAATTTAGCAAGGAGAGATTATCAATTTTACTGCACTCGTAATGTTATGAGTTCGTTGGTGTAATATTACAATATCCAAGTTAACTATCGAACCAATGGAAGTAAACATTTAAGCTAGTCTAACTTATAAAGTGACATTCTCTTCTAACACAAAATGAATAAAAAACTTTTGATTTTTTCCCTAATCAAAAGTATAAAGATAGTGAGTGTACTAATCTAACTCTTCTTAGTAGTGTAGGGGAGTGAATACATACTCAGGATAATTTTAATTATGCATTAATCTAAGCATTAATTCATTTTATTGCAATCATTAATTTCATTGGACAATTGAACCGGAACTTCACAATCTCACCAAACATCTAAATTCTCTTATTTATAGCCAATATTTCACATGGATCCTTTTCAACAACTATCATCTTTCAACATTATAAAGTTACTACAATCAATTAAAAATTTAATTAAATACCTCAATTCTCATATATTGTGAATCTAATTTAAAAGCAAAATTTCAAGCAATAAACAATCAAAACTCAATTCAATATTCAATTAAAGAATTTTCAATTATCCAATTCCACGAGAGAGAGTAATTAAAATGCAAAATTATCTCCACGACAGACCCCCACAAATTATTTTATAAACTAATCTAATCCTAAATTTATATAATTTAATATTATATTATTAAGATTTATAAAAAATATTGAAATTTACACTCTTCCCTTTGGGAATTATATGCACCCTTGTTGGTGCACATTTTTCTAAAAGAATAATAATATATAAATAAATGTGTATATTTTTATGAAAATGTAGATAAATTAATATTTTATTTTTTAGAATATGCAAATAATTTTAAGACAAACAAATAATCTCATAACAAAGGGGATATATTTTAAAATTATATATGCTTAGTGGATTAAAAATATATATTTCTTTTTATTTTGAAAATTAAAAGATATACTATATATCTTTTTTAAATGGCTCCAGTTATATGCAACTACGCCTGTTTGTAAATTGTAATACATACATTTTAATTTTATTAAATTAAAATATATATACAAAATATCATAAATACCCTCTCACTCTCAATTTTAAATTTAGATACACCCACTCGTTAATTAACACAAAAAAAAAAAAAAAAACTACAGAATAAGAAAAAAAACACCCAATATAGCAGAATAATTTTTTTCAAAAAACAAAAATCAAAATTCAAGAAGATGCAAGGGAAAAAAGAAAATAGAGATAAACAAAAAATCAAAACTAATATTCTCGAAACTAAAAGAACTAATCTTGTTTTTGAAAATAAATTAAAATATTAAAACAATATTCTCGAAACTATATTTTCCGGAAAGAGGTATCTTTTTAAAAAAATAGATATTTTTCTTAAAATATAATTGAATAAATTTTCGGTATTTTTTCTTGAGTTAGTTAAAAAAAATTTAATTTTTCATAGAATCCAAAACTTTTAACATGAAAAGAAAAAAGATGACCTGATTATTGTGAATAAAAAATACTTAAAAAAATAGAAGAATTTCCGGCGGTGGCTTTGGGATACGGGTGGCAGCCTGGCAGGCATGATAGAAGGGGTGGGGGGTGGGGGGGGGGGGGGCCCAAAAGGAAAAGAAGAAAAAAAGAAAAAGAGGGTGAGAAAAAGGGGAACAAAAATTTCGTAGGGGTTAGGGGCGGATACTGTAAGATCAAAATCCGCTTTATTCTATGTGCGGGTTAGATTGGATTGATCCGTTATGGATCACGGGACGAGGCAGATCGATCCATTTAAAATTAAAATTTTATAATATATAATATATTCTTACATATTTAAAATAAATTTATGATCTTAATTAAAAAAAAAAATTATGATATAAAAATATAATATACGAATTTATTTTTATCTTTAAATATGTTGATATCAATTAAAATTTATAGTTAAAACATCATAATATATTTCATATTATGTTTTATTAGTATATATTGATCTAAAATATATTTGTTAAATTAATTTATTCTTATTTATAATATATACTCCCTCCGTCCACGATAAATGGTGCACGTTGCCTTAAATGGTCGTCCACAATAAATGATCTACTTACCTAAAATGGAAAACTTACAATTATTATTTTCATTTTTTATACACATATACTCACTTTTACATATCACATCAAGTACTTTTTTAATAATTAAATATTTCTTTATACTAATACACTCACTTTTACACATCAACATCTACATTTCTTAATAACCGTGCATAGCAAGGGTAGTCCAATTTTTATGGACGAAGGGAGTATATACTAATAGATAATAATATTTTTTCTATAAATACCATATATATTCAATTTTTAATAATATAAACGGGTCAAAATGGAGAGAGGCAGGTCGGGGTCCTCTCTGCCCCGTTGCGGATCGTGTGGCGGGGCAATCCATACGGTGCGGGTTCGGAGCGGAGCAGGTTAGGGCAGACCAAATTGCCATCTCTGAAAGAAGTGGGTAGGAGGGAGAAAAAATTTCAGATTTGTAAATAAGAGTAAGAATGAGAAATAAATATGGTTGAATTTTGTTATAATATATTGGAAATAATATATTATATATTATATGGACATAATATTTAGATTATAGTCCAGTGGGCTTTAGGCCCACAAGACTAAGATACTAGGGTTAGGTATTATTATGTATTGTATCATCTCTGTATCATTCTATATTCTTCCATATTGTAAACGACAGTTCTTATTAGTATACTCTCCTGGCTTGGTCGCCCCCAGAACTGGGTCATCAATACTGTGTCTTTTACTTTACGCTTTCCTCTCAAGATTACAACACGTTATCAGCACGAGTCTCTACGAGCAATAAGGATTCACGAGAGGATTGCTCAAGCTGTTTTCTGGAGCAAATTGGATTTCGGATTAATTTTATAAATTGCTGAAACCGTAAGTTTCGTGATTTAATATTTAATCTGATTATTATTATTAAATCCATGATTGGGGTATCTGCATATAATATGTTCATATATCAATATCCTGCAAATTATATGATATGATTATGATCTAATGTCGTATGCACAATTTCTTAAACTTTCCTCAAATATTGTGATATGATATGTGATATATTATATGAAAGTATATTCTGTAATCTGCTTATATGCATACTTTATATGAACAGTGTACGATTTATATGTCTTTTATGCTTTTATGCTACTGAGATAATGAAAGCATGATTTGTCTAGGTTTCAATTACATATCCTGCAGAATATGTGATTTCTTATGTTTACATGGTCAGTGTGAATACACTTATATCACTGTTGATCAATATGCTTCTAAGCACCCACAATCACACGATTTTATTATACATATTCTGGCAAAATCTCATGCTATTCAATCTATTTGTTTATCCATATGCTCTATGCTTGGTACATGTGTTTTATACACTGTTTTGTTTCGTATGCCTCACATATGCTTGGATATATTGTACGCCTGCATAACAAAACCCTAACAAAACCCATGATTCAATAATTCGATCCCCCAATCGAAATTTTCTTTTTGGAAACATTTTTCAATCAGTCCAGAAACTCAAAATGTTTTTTTCGAAATTGTTTTTTCCCAAATCCTGAAACCCAGCGATTTGCCGAAAATAGAAATTTTTTTTTTTCAAAACCTGGGTTCATAGCAAATTTTTTTTTCCAGAAACTCTGTTTCGAAAAACCCTTTTATCAAAATCCCAATTTTTTTTTACGGTTTCTGTAAACCCAATTTTTCGAAAAACTCAAAATCGATATCAGAAATTCATTTTTCTTCATATATCGAAAACCCCAAATCGAAGAAAACAAAATCGACGAAAGTGAGCCCTACCTGTGTCCGCCACGCCGTCGGCCCCTGAAGTGGCCTTGACAGCGAACGACGGCGATGGTGCCTCCGGCCCTGAGCTGTGACGGCACCCCGTTTTGATACGAATGTCGATGGCGACATCTCGACGGCGCGATCGGTTGCGCTATGACGGCGGTGACAGTCACACCGGATACGGCACTGTGCATCCCGACCCACACGACGGTGGCTCAACGCCCTGCTCTGCGTGTCGACACAGCCCGTGGCGGCGACGCTTTCTGCGACGGCGCGACGGCCAAGCCCCTATTTTCCGTGGCAACAGCGTCGAAGACGTGACGATACCGGTGAACAACAACATGATGTGATCCTCCCCGAAACCAGACATGAATGGATAACACTTTATTTCCAAAACTTCAAGTCTGTAACGGAGTACAACTCCGCCCTACATCGCATAGTTTCTCAACTTAAGCTGTGTAAAGAAACAATAACTGATGATCAGTTAATCGAAAAAAAAAAACTCTTTCCACTTTCCACGCTAGTAATCTTGTACTCCAGCTGCAGTACAGGGCCAAAGAGTATCAATCAAACTCCGAGCTCATTTCTGCACTTTTAGTTGCAGAAAAGCACACCCAATTGTTGATGAAAAATCACAATACTAGACCGGTTGGCTCACAAGTTGTGCCTGAAGCACATGCTACTCGGAGGAACTCTAGAGGCCGTAAACATGGAAAAGGAAATGAGGCGAGTGGGGGACGCGGATCGACTCGAGGTCGAGACCGTGGTAGGGGAAGAGGTCGAGGTCGCAACAATGCACAACATAGTGCAACTGATAATAATGCACCTCAAGATAAACCATCGAGCTCACGTGCACAGAACAAACAAGTCTGTCACAAGTGTGGATGCGATGACCATTGGTCTCGCTCGTGTCGTACACCAACACATTTGGTGGAGGCGTATCAACGTATGCTAAAAGATAAAAATGGGAAGGCTCATCACGGTGAAACACACCACACCGACCTGCCCAAAGCAGACTTTGTCATAGACAAAGGATGACCTCTTGGGTGAACATATGACTATTGACTACAAAATTTAATACGTTTTTGATAAAGTAGGACCTAAGTGATCCCTTGTGCGGCTGATCAATCAGTGTCTGTAATCTTGGCTCTCCTTAGCATTCCTCATATCTAAACGTATCCAAACATACACTTAAGTGCTTATGAAGATTAATGTGTTGTGCTTAGTAGATAGTGCTACTACACATACTGTCTTAAAAGATAGACAATTTTTCCAAACATTAACTGAAAAGAAAAGAAGTGTCACAACTATTTCCGATGACGACATACAAATCGTTGGCTCCGGAAGAGCCTCGATCATTCTACCTATGGGTACCGAATTAATAATCGAAGAATGCTTTATTGTTTCCACAATCAAAGCGTACCCTCCTCAGTTTCAAAGACATTCGACAGAATGACTATCACATTGGGACAAATACTGAGGACAATAGTGAATATCTGTTGATGACTCACTATTTAAATTGTCGTAAACACATCGTCAAAAAACTTCCATCTTTCTCGTTTGGCTTGTATTACACATACAATAGACTCTCAAATCTCCATATAGCACTTAATCTAAAATTTAATGATCCAAATTCTTTCAAATTATGGCATGAGAGGTTAAAATATCCAGAACAAACTATGATGCGTCGGATTCTATGTAATTCATCTGGCCATAACATAACACACAACAGAATCCCTTCTGTTAATGAATACATATGTGATGCTTGCACAATGGGTAAGCTAATAATTCGTCCTTCTAGTAGTAAAGTAAGAACTGAATCTCCTAAATTCCTTGAGCGGATTCAAGGAGATATTTGTGGCCGATACACCCAGCATCTGGACCATTTTAGTATTTTATTGTCCTAATAGATGCATCCACTCGGTGGACTTATGTAACCATGCTATCCACTCGCAATACTGCTTTTGCAAAGCTTATTGCACAGATTATTCTGTTGAGATCTCAATTCCCAGATCATCCTATTAAATCCATTCATATGGATAATGCCGGTGAATTCACATCTAAGGCATTCGATGATTTTTGCATGGCACTGGGAATCAAAGTGGAGTATTCGGTCCCCTCATGTTCATACTTAAAATGGTCTAGCCGAATCATTAATTAAACGTCTTAAATTAATCACTAGACCACTACTACAAAAAACGAACTTACCTATTTCATGTTGGGGCATGCTATTCTACATGCATCATCACTAATCCAATTCCGACCAACTGCATATCATGAATATTCCCCTATTCAACTCGTGCGTGGAAATGAACCTAACATTTCCCATCTGCGTACATTCAATTGTGCAGTTTATGTTCCAATACCACCACCTAAGCGAACATCTATGGGCCCACAAAGAAAACTCGGTATTTACATCGGTTTTGTATCTCCCAAAATACTTAAATACCTCGAGCCTTTAACTGGGGATCAATTTACAGCCCGTTTCGCTGACTGCACATTCGACGAAGATCTATTTCCGGCCTTAGGGAGAGAAAAATACCACAATTAATAAATACTGTGAAATTACGTGGAACACAAATGATCTTCAATACTTAGGCCCACGCACTAGTCAAACTTGAACCAAAAGTTCAAAAGAAAATAAACTTGCAATACTCAGCAAGTAATCTGCCAGATGCATTATCAAATGCATTACTGATTATAAATGAAGTGACTGTGAATAGTTAAGGATGCCCCTATACGCCAGAAGCGTAATGAACCTCCTTACACAAAACCATGGTATATTAATGCTAATAATATATTCAGTCACTCATGAAATCTCCTGAAGAGATTCGTTCTGAAGACGAGAAATCCTAGTAAAAAGCACGTGCACATAGCAATCAAAATACTAGGATTGCGGAACACCCAGATCAA
>JAPKLY010000843.1:92828-106981 GCA_026898435.1 Prunella vulgaris | reverse complement strand
GTAAATAACGAGGCTTTTCCTTGTGTCTTTACTAAGAAATCCCTTAATGGTTTTTGCATCATCTCGGTGTATGTGGATGATCTAAACATTATCGGAACAAGGAAAGAGATTGAAGAAGCAAGTTCAATCTTAAAAACTGAATTTGAAATGAAAACTTTGGGTAAAACCAAGTTTTGTCTCGGTCTGCATATTGAGCATTTCCCTGAAGGAATCTTGATACACCAATCAGCTTACCTAAAGAAAGTGTTGGAGAGATTCCACATGGATAAATCTCATCCTTTAAGCACTCCAATGGCTGTCCGTTCCATTGATTTGGAAAAGGACCCATTCAGACCTAAGGAAGATACCGAAGAGTTATTGGGACCTGAAGTTTCATATCTAAGTGCAATTGGTGCAGTGCTCTATCTTGCAAACTGCACTAGGCCCGATATTGCCTTTGCAGTCAATCTACTTGCAAGGTTCAGTGCCTCCCCTACGAGGAGATATTAGAATGGTGTGAAACATATGTTACGATATCTTCAAGGTTCACAAGATCTTGGTCTTTTCTATCAAAGAAATCAAGACAACACACTTGTAGGTTATGCTGATGCTGGTTATCTATCTGATCCCCATAATGCGAAATCGCAAACGGGTTATGTTTTCCTCTGTGGTGGAACAGCCATTTCATGGAGATCTGTCAAACAAACTTTGGTGACCACATCGTCAAACCACTCAGAGATCATAGCTCTGTACGAAACTGCACGAGAATGTGTGTGGTTAAAGTCCCTTATAAAACACGTTCACGATTCGTATGGTATCCCTTCTGTTGACTTAAGCCCCTCAATTATCTATGAAGATAATGCTGGATGTATTGCACAAATGAGCAATGGCTATGTCAAAGGGAACTTGACGAAACATATTTCCCCAAAATTCTTTTATCCTCACGAACTCCAAAAGAGTTGTGAAATCACGATAAAACAAGTACGCTCAAGTGACAATCTAGCTGATTTGTTCACTAAATCCCTTCCCACTTCGATTTCGAAAAGTACGTACATGGGATCGGGATGCGTCGACTTGGAAGGTTGTTATCTTCAGGGGGAGTATCGAATACTAAACAATCATAATAATTGGATCCTTAAGATTGTTTATAATACTCCACTGGATGACCCTTGTATTCTTCCTTGTCATATTATGTCCAAGGGGGAGTGTTATAATATATTGGAAATAATATATTATATATTATATGGACATAATATTTAGATTATAGTCCAGTGGACTTTAGGCCCACAAGACTCAGATACTAGGGTTAGGTATTCTTATATATTGTATCTTCTCTGTATCATTCTATATTCTTCCATATTGTAAACGACAGTTCTTATTAGTATACTCTCCTGGCTTGGTCGCCCCCAGATGTAGTCACTCCGTGACGAACTGAGTCATTAATACTGTGTCTTTTACTTTACGCTTTCCTCTCAAAATTACAACAAATTTAATTTTAAAATATGTATATTTATTTTGTGTGTGTACTATAAACAAGGTGGGTGCATATAATTATAAACGGTGCCTTTTTAAATATGTGTTTAATTTAATAATATAAATGTTAATCAGGGTTTATGGGGTGATTCTAAATTTATTGATATTCCTTCTATTTAATATTAAATCACAAACTCCCTTGAAAAATTTATTTATAGTATGAAAGTTAAACTATTACATTCATCCACTAATATTATTATGTTAATTCTATAATAACATTAGATATATATATATATTAAAAAATTTAGTATAAAATATTATGATATCAATAAATGTATATAATGGTATTAGTGAATACATGAATAATAATATTTTTTTTATTATGAATAAATTTTACAGAATGAGTGACACTTGTTAAATTGATTACAAAGGTTACACTATTTAAGTTTGTTTAACTTATTAAAATGACTGTATTTTTTATTCATTCGATTATTGATCATATGAATGTATGATTTGTTTAATTTGATAATAATGTATGAGTAATTCTTTTATTTATCAGGTAAATCAGAGTATTTTTAAATAGTTATGCTCTAATATTAAAAAAAAAATTATATCTACTGAAAAGTCACTCAGAAACAATTTTTTTATAATAGTAAAATTAATACTTAAAAAATACATTTAAAGTTTATGGCACACGTCCAATATGTATAAAATTAAGACATAAAAATTTGGTAGTGAATAAAAGGGACAAGATCATAAATACTCGTGGAGTTGATTATCAAATTGAATGTAGGAATTTACCTTGTTTAAAAATAAAAAATGAAATGGATTAAAGAAGAAGCTACTAATACCGTGCATGTGGGGAAAAATATTTTTTTTTGTCAGGGAAGTTTACCTTTTTTTTTAACTTTGGTCCTATTAACTTTTAAATTTAAATTTTTATCCTGTAACTTTATTTCTTTTTTAATTTTTCCTATTAACTTTCAATTTTTTTATATTCGTTCTATAACTTTAAATTCTTTTAATTTTAATTCTATAATTTTACTCTTTTTATACATGAATGAGGATATTACATGACCAAAATCAAAATGAGATAAAATTATAAAATAAAAATAAAAATTTAAAAATTAGTAGGACCAAAATAAAAAATAGCTTAAAGTTACATATTAAAAAAATAATTTTTACCGTGCATGTGTGATAGGCCGTAAGAGAAGAACAATTTGGGCCCGGATATGAAAGCCGTAAATCAATTATATAAATATCACTCTCAAGAAGACAAGAAGGGCAAGAATCAGTACTTAGGTTGTTTCCACATCGAGGTACATTATTAAATAATAATATAAATTATAAAATCAACAAATCAAGAGAGTGGCCACTTCATGTCTTTAAGGCACATGACTCACACATTTGAAAACCTAGATTTCATTTATGTGCATAATTTTTTTATAAAAATAACATCCTCTATATATTAATAAAAAGTTATGTTATTTACAGGTGTCATCCTATTAGTAATTTTATGTTTATGTACTGTTCACATATTAAGCTTTCATCTATTTATCACTCACATTTATGTATTGCTCAAATATCAAGTTAATATCCGCATGCCTTAATTTTAGAAATAATATCAAGTTACAAATCAAGTGTCATATCACAAAATTCTTGGACATCCCCCCCAAAGTCAAATCATGATTTTAAAAGGAGAAATGCATGCCATATTTAAATTCAACAATCATATGTCTAATAATGCACCAAAATTTAGCAAGGATAGATGATTAATCAATTTTACTGCACTTGTAATGTTACGAGATCATTAGTGTAATATTACAATGTCCAAGTTAAATATCGAACAAATGGAAACAAACATTTAGGCTAGTTTAACGTATAAGATGACATTCTCTTCTAACACAAAATGAATCAAAGACTTCTGATTTTTTTTCCCTAACTAATCAATCAAAAGTATAAAGATAGTGGGTGCACTAATCTAACTTTTCTTAGTAGTGTAGGGGAGTGAGTGCATACTCCGGGTAATTTTAATTATACATTAATTTAAGCATCAATTCATTTTATTGCAATCGTTCACTTCATTGGACAATTGAAATGGATCTTCACAATCTCATCAAATATCTAAATTCTCTTATTTGTAGCCAATATTTCACATGGATCGTTTTCAACAACTAACATCTTTCAACATCATAAAGTAACTACAATCAATTAGAAATTTAATTAAAGTACCTCAATTCTCATATGTTATGAATCCAATTTAAGAGCAAAACTTCAAGCAATAAATCAAAACTCAATTCAATATTCAATTGAAGAATGTTCAATTATCCAATTCCACGATAGAATAATTAAAATGCAAAATTATCTCCACGACAGATTCCCACAAATTATTTTATAAACTAATCTAATCCTAAATTTATATAATTTAATATTATATTATTAAGATTTATGAAAATTATTGAAATTTACACTCTTCCCTTTGGGAATTATATGCACCCTTGTTGGCGCACATTTTTCTAAAATAATAGTAATATATAAATAAATATATGTATATTTTTATGAGTATATACAAAAATTAATGTTTTATTTTTTAGAGTATGCAAATAATTTTAGGACAAAAAAATAATCTCAGAACAAAGGGGATATATTTTAAAATTATATATGCTTAGTGGATTAAAAATATATATTTCTTTTTATTTTGAAAATTAAAAGATATACTATATATCTTTTTTAAATGGCTTAAGTTATATGCAACCACGTCTGTTTGTAGTACTCACACTTTAATTTTATTAAATTAAAATATATATACAAAATAAGCTTTTTCTCTCTCGTTGGAATGTAAACCGCCTTAGTGGCGTAACCTCCAAGCAGAGCTACTGTTCCGGCAATCCTAGAGCAATCATGGCCGGAAAATAGCCTATTTTTCCAACGCAAGCCACCTCCCACTCAACCACTTGGGTTTGAGATTTCCCCCTCCCTAGAGATCGTGGTGACATCACGCTACGGGTGAGGTTTTCTTGCCTTGATGGCCACACCGTTTTCAAATTCGGCTATATATGAAACCCTATTCGGACCGATTACGGTCACCTTCGAAACAGCCTTCAGCAAAAGCCCCAATTTTTCCACCCTCCACAAAACCCACATACAACCCTCTCTTCCACCATGGCCGATAGGATCGTGGAGCTGTACCAAAAACTTACTCTCTCAGATTCAGAGGGAGCCCAGATCCTTCTTGATGACGATGACCTTATGATTCCGAACAATATCGTCATAGCCAGTTTTGTGGGAAAAAACCATCAGCAAGAACGGATCTGGAAATCACACTCAAACGAATCTGGCAGGTGTGTAACCCAATGAAGGTAGACGCCATTGGCGACGCTCATTATGGAATCCAGTTTGAAGACCGTCGTGATATGATGCGAGTGATGGAAAACCAGCCATGGAATTTAAATGGCTCCCTGATGGTAATGGACGAGTTGGCCAGAGATGTACGAGCGGCCGATATCGAGCTTAGGTGGGTGCCTTTTTGGATTCAAATCCATAATCTTCAAGTTCAGTCAATGACAAAATCTGCGGGAATAAAAATTGGTAATACTCTGGGTCAAGTTACCAATATTGATGCTCCGGCTACTGGAATTGCAATAGGCAAATGTCTTCGGGTTAGAGTGAAGGTGGACATCACAAAACCGCTCAACAAGGGAACCATAATACTCGTGAAAAATGATCCACAGGTAATTTACTTCCGATATGAAAGATTATCGGATTTCTGTTATATCTGCTGGCACTTAGATCATGTGGAAAAAGGGTGTACTACTGTTGGTGGTTTAAGTGGGGGCAATACCCAGAGGCAATATGGAATTTACTATGGCGGATATGGTACAGTCTAATCGACACAACTCATTGAATTTACTAAGGAGGATAGCCACTAGTACAACTGTGGCGCCAAAAGCCTGGTTGTTGGGGGGTGATTTTAATGAGATTAGATTCACTCATGAAAAGAAGGGGGGAGTACCAAGAGCAGCTAGTTTAACAGCAGACTTCAATACAATCTTGGATGAGTTGAAGCTACAACAATTGGAGGCTAAGGGTCCAAATACACCTGGGCAAACAAAAGAACAGGTCAAAATGCGATTACAGAAGTTTTGGACAGATGCTTTGTAACACCTGAATGGTGGGAAGCCATGGACACCACCTATGTGACCAACCTGGGTTTCTATTGATCAGATCACAGAGCGGTTAGCTTTGTCATGCATAAAAAGGGTGAAAGTAATGCAAAGAGAGAACAATCTAATTACTTCACTTTTGAAAATAAATGGCTCCTTCACCCAGAAGTGCATCACCTCGTAAAGAAAGACTGGGGAGACAGTCGATAAAAAGACGATTTGCAGACAAAGCTAAACTCACTTGCAAGTTTGCAACACAACTTACGGAGTGGGCCAAACAGAACTATAAGCACACAAGGTCAAAACGTCGATCGTTGGAAGAAGAATTGGACCGCCTGCTCGAGGAAGATAACTCGTGGGGGGGATGATACGCGACTAGTGGAGATCCAAAAACAAATTGAAACTCTGGATATTGAGGATGAGATATATTGGCATCAAAGATTGCATATCCAGTGGTTCCAGGCAGGGGATAAGAACACTTCGTATTTCCACAGGGTAGCAAATCAGAGAAGACAAAACAACACGTTCAGGGGACTCTTTGATGACAGGAAGACGTGGCACACCACACGTGACAGAATTGAGAAAATAGTGCTACAATACTTTCAAAAGTTCTACTCTTCACAACAACAAGATGACGACAGAATGAACCAGGTGATGGAGTTACTGGAACCTTTGATTAATACGGATATGTGTGCACAACTTGAGGCGCCATTCACGAAAGCTGAGGTCAAAAGCGCTGTTATGGAAATGAATCCCTCAAAGGCCCCGGGCCCTGATGGTTTCAACCTTAGTTTCTTCCAACAGATGTGGGGGTACATAGGGGATACAATTACGACATAAATCCTGCAAGTCCTGAATCAGGGTACTGACTTTACTCAATGGAATGCAACTAGGATTATCCTCATTCCAAAAAAGAAAAATCCAACCTCGGTAAGGGACTTCAGACCCATAAGCATGTGTAACGTTACATACAGGATACTTTAAAAAACCATTGCAAATAGGCTTAAAAAAATTATACCTCATATTATCGGACTGGAGCAATCAGACTTTGTAGAGGATAGAACTATTCATGATAACATCTTGATCAACTTCGAATGTCTACATTGGCTAAGGCAGAACAAGTGTAAGTCCGGATATGCAGCGTTGAAGTTGGATATGGAGAAGGCTTATGATAGGATAGACTGGGAATTTCTGGAGAGTATTTTGAAGAGGATCGGGATCCCTAATAGGATCGTCATGTTATTAGTGAAATGCGTGTCTTCGGTCACCTACTCAATCAGGATTAACTCTATCGATGTGGGACAAGTGGTTCCGTCCAGAGGACTTAGGCAAGGAGATCCACTTTCACCATTCCTATTTGTTATCTGCGCAGGGATTGTCGGCAATCCTGAGGAACGAAGTACGGAATGGAAGAATACATGGAGTTACCATAGCGAGAGGAGCTCATGAGGTATCTCATTTATTCTTTGCGGATGATACTTTACTATTCTTTAAAGCCACGGCACAAGACGCACACTGCGTTCACCAGAGCTTGAAGACCTATGAAGAAGTGTCGGGGCAGAAGATAAACTTTGATAAGTCCTCAATCTCATTTAGCACGAATACGAGCTCACATAACAGGTCGACAGTAAAGAACATCCTTAATTTAAAGGTCACAGATGGGCATGATATTTACCTCGGTTTACCTGCCTATTCCATGATGCAGAAGAGGGTACAATTTTCTTACCTGGTAGACAAAATGACTGCAAAAGTGGAGGGGTGGAAGAATCGTGATTTCTCAGAGGGCGGGAGGGAGATCCTCATTAAGGCAGTTCTGCAAGCTATACCAACATATGCTATGTCGATCTTTAGAATACCAACTTCAGTGTGCCACCAAATGGAGAGCATAATGTCGAGATTTTGGTGGGGGGGGGGAACAGAAGGAAATCGACGTGTAAGTTGGAAGAGTTGGAAATATTTGTGCAAAACAAAACAAGAAGAAGGGATGTGGTTTCGTGATATGGTGGGTTTCAACAAAGCATTATTGGCGAAACAGATTTGGAGAATTATCTCAGAGCCACAAAATCTAGTAGCACGACTGCTGAAGGCCATATACTTTAAGCATTGTGACATAATGGAGGCAGGGATAGGAAACAACCCTTCTTTTGTATGGAGATCCCTGATGTGGGGTAGAGATATTTTGGACTATGGTCTGAGGTGGAGGGTAGGGGATGGTTGAACGATATCTCTCATTAAGGACGCATGGGTAGCACGTTTACACAAAGGACGAGTGCTCTCGAGGTTAGTAGCAGGATCGGATTTGTCTAGATTTATCGGTCACGATGCCACTTGGAATAGGGATATGATCCAACAGGTGTTCTTGCCGTTTGAACAAGAGGCAATTTACAGAACGCCACTGCTGGACACCGACCGTGGCGATTCAAGATACTGGAAGGGTGATATTGAGGGCAAGTACTCGGTGAAGGCGGGTTACAGATCCTACTTAGAGACTCGAGGATTCCAAAGTAATCTGGAACAAGCATCAAATGATGAAAATGAGAAAAAGTGGTGGAAGATGATTTGGAAGTTAAAGGTGCCACCAAGGATCAAAGTTTTTCTCTGGAAGTTAGTGCAAGATCTGATCGCGACAGAAGGTAATATATACTTACATCATGTACCTACCCAACCCAATTACTTCCTTTGTGGTTATCATTTTGCATCCACAACCCACACCATCTTTTATTGTCCCCGAGTAAAAGCGGTCTAGAAACATTGTAACATGTGGGAGCATTTCAAAGAATTTGGGCAACTGGAGACAAGACTTTTTATAGAAGCAGTCTTCCACACCGAGAAGGAGATCTCCAATGACGAATACATTATGATAGCCTGGGGTATATGGAAACAAAGATGTCAATTGAAACATGAAAGTGGAGATAGTGGGCAGATGAAAAAGACTATTCCAGTGGAGAAAGGTGGAAGGGGTTAGAGAGTATCTGAAAGAATATCAGAAGGCAATCATTTATGCTCACTTACGCAAGGAAACGAGTATAGACAATGACCAACACGAAATAAATTCTTCCAGAGGACCCAGAGTGCGCGTCATGGTCGATGTGAGCTTCCGGGAGGATGAAGCCTTTGCGGCAATAGGATATGTCATTATGGACTACATTGGCAACATTATATGGGCAGGTGGCAAACAAATAGAATTCCCAGGGACAGTGCTAGGGGCTGAGTTGAAAGCAGTCAAGAGGGGGATAGAAAGGGCAAAGAAGAGCAACCTGCATAATTTTGCTCTATTCTCATATTCGTTAACAATGGTGCATCTACTTAATACTGAGAAGAGAATTTTGACTCCAGAAGATTTTATTTTAGATAACATTCGAAGAATTAGACGAGGGGGCCTAGTGTGGGCTACTTTTCATGTCCCTCGAAAGGAAAATACAGCGGCACATGAGGTTGCCAAGTTTATGGTCGATTCTCCTGCACCTCTGGATTGAGTAGGAGAGGATGTTCTTGAGTGGGTGCGGCGAGCTGTGAAGAAACACTAAACAGTTTTGCGGCCACCATAAAAAAAAAAATATATATATATATATATATACACAAAATATCATAAATACTCTCATCATTCTCACTTTTAAATTTGGATACATCCACTCGCTAATTAACAAAAAATACTATAGAATAAGAAAAAAAAATAACACTCACATCTTCATTTCTAACAGTATAGCAGAATAATTTTTTTCCAACAACAAAAATCAAAATACAAGAAGATGCAAGGGAAAAAAAAGAAAGTGGAGAAACAAAAGAGGAAAAAAAAAATCAAAACTAATATTCTCGAAACTAAAACAACTAATCTTGTTTTTGAAAAAAAATATATTAAAATAATATTGTCGACACTATCCACTACAAAAAAGATGAAATTTAGCGACCGACTGAAATCGGTCGCTAAATAATTAATTAGCGACCGATTTTGACTACTGGTCAAATCCTAAATTTTCCAACAAAAATACCGACCGAAAAAGCGGTCGCTAAAATAAAAATAAGTTACCGACTGCTAAATCGGTCGGTAATATTGTCAGTCAATATTAGTCAACAATATTACCGATCGATTAGGCGGTCGGTAACTTATTTTTATTTTAGCGACCGCTTTTTCGGTCGCTAAAATTAAAAATCGAAAGCGGGTAGGTGGGCAGTTATTGCCCGATTCGGTTTTTACATTTAGCGACCGAAATTTCGGTTGGTAAATTAAAAAAAGCGGTCGCTAAACTTCGAATATAGAACAGCCACTGCCCTCTTCTTTCCTTTTCATTCACGAAAATTTACCCCCAAAACCTTAAAAAATCTCAGAAATGTGAAGAATTATATTATTTCAACGTGTTGGTTGTAATCGTTCGGGTCCATTGTCACATTGTGCTCGTTGCTTCAATTTGACCGTACGTTTTTACATTTTTACCGTTTAAGTTTAATATTATTTGCAAGTTGTACATTAATTATTTAATTTAATTTGTTAGAATTTTTATGTGTAATTGATGTTTGATTATATATAATGGATTTTTTTGTTTTAAAAAATCGGATATGCTTGTTTATAGTCGAAACTCTGGCGAATTTTTTTATAATTCTAATGTGGTATATTCTTAATTTAAATCAGATGGAACTCCCTGATCGTCGTTGGATGTATGAAATCCCTCGTCTGATACAAGGATCAATCAACCCTGAATTTTACAAGAAAATTCATGAGTTTACTGCGTTTGCCTCTGGTAATCCACACTGCATGGATGTGAATGGCCAGATTAGATGTCCCTGTTCAAAAAAAAAGTGCGGTAACAAGAGATTTTTGAGCATTGATGAGGTTCTAACTCATCTCGTGATGTCTGGTTTTACTCCATACTATTACAATTGGACTGTACATGGCGAAGTTCGGTGGAATCATAATCTTGAAACAGTGGTTGCCTTCTATGATCAGTTTCGTAGCAGTGGAGGTGAGAGATTTGAGATTGGTGGTTCGAGCCGTGATTCGTCTATTCCATGCTCTGAGACATCGGTGGATGAATTCCAAAGCTATCATACGATGATTGATGAGTCTGGTTTGGGTGGTCACCACATGGAAGAGGAACCAAATCCTTGTTCGCAGAGATTTTTTGAGATGCTTAAATCTGTCGCTCAGAAGCTGTTTCCTGGTTGTGATACTGAGACACAATTATCATTCAATGCTCAGATGTTGTCCATCAAAACTGAAGGCAAAGTCAGTCAGAAAGTGTACAATAAATTTGCAAAGTTGTTCAAACGGGCCCTACCTAAAGAGAACACAGCACCAGAAAATTTCTATCAAAGTAAGAGGCTCTTGAAGGATATGGGTTTACCATTTGAGAAGATTGATTGTTGTACCAACGGTTGCATGCTATTTTGGGGCGACGACGAGAGCATCGATCGGTGCAGGATGTGCAACTACCATAGGTTCAAACCCTCAGATCGTAGGAAGAAGACATCTTTCAAGTCTATGTATTATCTTCCCATCACTCCTCGTCTAGAGAGGTTGTATCAGTCGAGTGCCACTGCAAAAGACATGAGATGGCATGCTGAGGAGTGTTTAGATGAGAATTCCGGAGAGATGCGTCATCCTGCTGACTCTAATGCGTGGAGACATCTTGATAGAGAGTTTCCAGATTTTGCGAGTGAGAAGAGAAATGTGAGGCTTGGCCTGTGCACAGACGGATTTGCTCCATTCGGTATGCACGGGAAGAAGTATTCGTTATGGCCTGTATTACTGACTCCGTACAATCTACCTCCTTGGTTGTGCATGAAGCCTCAACACATATTTCTCACTGTCTTGGTGCCTGGTCCTCAGAATCCTAAGCAAAACCTAGATGTCTACCTTCAGCCAATGATTAAAGAGTTGTTATATTTGTGGCATACGGGAGTAGAGACATATGACGTGTACAGGAAGGAGAACTTCACATTACGGGCTGCTGTTTTATGGACCATCAACGACTTTCCAGCATATTCTATGTTGTCTGGGTGGTCGACTCAAGGAAAACAAGCTTGCCCGTACTGCATGGATGGATCTAATGCATTTTGGTTTCCACTGAGTAAAAATGTATCATGGTTCGATAACCATCAGAAGTTTCTATGTAATGATCATAAATGGCGGAAGGACAAAGTGCACTTTCTAAAGGGGAATGATGTAAAGCGTACAAGACCACAAGTTCGAACAGGTATATAAATATTGTTTATATTTTAATCACTACTTATGAAAAGAGTTTTATCAATTTAGTTTAACCATACACACTTTATTTCAGGTGATTCGTTGTTGAGAGAGGTTACAGTAACTGGCTTGTGGAAAACGACTGAGGAGGGTTGAATGAAACACAATAAAGGTATAAGTGGAGGTTGGAAGAAGAGAAGCATCTTTTGGGACTTGGCTTATTGGAGTAAATTATTGATTAGACACAACTTGGATGTGATGCATATAGAGAAGAATGTGTTTGATAACTTGTTCCACACGATCCTTAATACAGACGGCAAGACCAAAGACACTGCAAAATCCAGAGAAGAGTTAAGTGAGTTCTGTTCTCGTCCTAGTCTCTCTAGTAGTCGACGAGCAGGTGAGTGGCCACAAGCAAAGTACCAAATTTCCATAGAAAATAAGAAAAAAATATTTCAATGGGTGAAGGATTTGCGCTTTCCGGACAATTACGTGTCGAACATGGGTCGGTCGTTTGAGCCATCAACAGGGAAGGTCACTACGATGAAGAGTCATGACTGTCATGTTTTTATGCAGCGGTTGCTACCGATTGCCTTTAAGTACGCACTTCCAAAGGATATATGGAGTGTGATCACAGAATTAAGTCTATTTTTCAGAGACTTAACTTCCTCAATGATTACACTGGACGACATGCAGCGTTTGGATAGAGACATCCCTGTTTTACTGTGCAAGTTAGAACAGTTTTTTCCACCCAGTTTCTTTGACTCGATGGAGCACTTACCTGTTCATTTACCGTATGAAGCTTTACACGGTGGTCCAGTGCAGTATAGGTGGATGTACCCTTTCGAGAGGTAAGTATTATTATTCTAATGTTTTTTGTTAATTATTATTTTATATATTGATGAATTGAATGTTTTTGTATTTAGGTATCTGCACAACTTGAAACGTAATATTGGAAATACAGCACACATTGAAGCATCCATTGTTAATGCATATCTCACTGAAGAGGTTGGAACATTTTGTTCTTATTATTTCGGGGATCAAGTTCAAACCAGGATCAGAAATGAGCCTCGCAACTACGATGACCAGGGAGAAGAACATCCTCTTCGTGAGTTTGATGGTATGTTGTCTGTATTCTTACATGCTGGTCGACCACTGGGTAAAGGGACCAAACGGTATTTTAAAAAAAACTGGGAAGAAGAGACGATACAGTCGTACGTCTTGATGAATACGCCCGAGGTTCAACCATACATAGAGTGAGTAATTTATTATTTTTACAAATATATTGTAAATATGTTATTGGTTTTATTGCTAATTATTAGTTATATGTAGGATGTTTTGTGAGCAAACTCGTCAACAAGAACCAGGCATCACAGAAGCAGAGGTTTATGAAGCAGTTCGCTAGAAATTCATATATTGGTTCCAAAAAATGGTATGTAGCACTATTCCATATTACAAAATGTGTATTTCAATAATGTTCTAAATTTTTAATATGTATAGGGACAAAATAATCAGCTTCACAATCCACATCTTGAAGCTTTGAGCAAAAGACCACTTCGACAAGTGACATGTTATAACGGGTACTATTCAAATGGTTATAAATTTCACACAGCTGCGTATGCTTCAGTAAAAGCCAGTTCAAACAGTGGTGTTTGTGTTACCAGTGGAAATTACAATGAAGCACCGATCGAGTACTATGGTGTATTGCAAGAAGTCGTTGAAGTGGAATATCCAGGGTGGCCTTCGAGAAAAATTGTTATGTTCTTTTGTGAATGGTATGATCCAGGACGAGGAGGGAAAAGAGTCGATGCAAACTACAAGATTGTTGATATTTTGATCAACAAAAAATACCCAGCAGCATACGACCCATTCATCTTTGCATCACAAGCATCTCAGGTATATTACTGCAAGTATCTGGGTTCAGGCAAACCGAACTTAAGAACAGTGTGTAAGGTCAAGGCAAGGTCGTTGGTGGAAATTCCTACTTCATCCAACACTGCAGAATTTGAAGATCCATTCCAAACTGAAGTGCAACAGGCTCAAACAGTAGTTCTTGACGAAGGTATCAATCTTTCTGTGGATTTAGTGGCTGAAAATCCCGATACGGTAATTGTTGACAACGAAGTCGATGGAGAAGAAGGGGTACCAAATGAAGAAGATGATGAAGAAGATGATGAGGATGAAGATGAAGAAAATGATGAGGCAGATGAAGAAAATGATGAAGATGATTATTAGTATTGATGATATAGTTAATTGATATTGTTGTTGATATAGTTAATTGACTATAGTTAAATGTGTTGATATAGGTATATATGATTAATATAATTAAATTTAATAATTTTTTTTAGTTAGCGACC